>JAWQEG010004220.1:77500-82500 GCA_033782935.1 Petrolisthes cinctipes
GCTGCCAGTATTTTAATTGTCCCTCCATAATCCTACCCTTATTACAGTTTCTTGCGTATAACTAGGCGCTCCCACACTGTTTTCTAACCTTTGTAGTTTCTTTATTTCTTCTTTATCATACATTTCCAGTACACTTTGCCTATCATTAATCTCACACAACCCACCACAGAAGGCATGAAGGTTCAGCTATAAGGCCAACACCACCACAGAAGGCTCAGCTATAAGGCTAAGCAAGGTATGTATGGTATATATACAGTATGTCTGTCAAGTGAGTATATTATACTATGTTTGTATGTCTGTCAAGTGAGTATATTATACTATGTTTGTATGTCTGTCAAGTGAGTATATTATACTATGTTTGTATGTCTGTCAAGTGAGTATATTATACTATGTTTGTATGTCTGTCAAGTGAGTATATTATACTATGTTTGTATGTCTGTCAAGTGAGTATATATATATATATATATATTAACACTATTACCGCACCCCCTAACCCCCCCTCCAAACCTGTCCCCCTACTCCCGCACCCCCTAAACCCCCCCCAAGCCTGTCCCCCTACTCCCTCACCCCCCTACAGCCTGTCCCCTACTCCCGCACTCTTCCACCCATTATATATATTATATTGTTACTTATTGTTTCTTGAGTTAGTCAGGAGACATGGGCTTTCTCTTACCACTCTCATTTGTGTTCACAGAAAGCCAACCCACCCTCTAAGAACACTTGCTATAGTTATTGTTAATTGTACCATTACTATTTGGTGTGTTACAACACTTATGTTAAGTGTTCAAGTGCTTGGGAGGTTGTGCTGGTTGAACATGGAGTAATACAGTTGTGTTCTGTTCAAGTGCTTGGGAGGTTGTGCTGGTTCAACATGGAGTAATACAGTTGTGTTCTGTTCAAGTGCTTGGGAGGTTGTGCTGGTTGAACATGGAGTAATACAGTTGTGTTCTGTTCAAGTGCTTGGCAGGTTGTGCTGGTTGAACATGGAGTAATACAGTTGTGTTCTGTTCAAGTGCTTGGCAGGTTGTGCTGGTTCAACATGGAGTAATACAGTTATGTTCTGTTCAAGTGCTTGGAAGGTTGTGCTGGTTCAACATGGAGTAATACAGTTATGTTCTTTTTTTTGTCAAGTTTTTCCTCAAACCTTTGGTATGATTAATTAAAGACCCTGTGATGGTTTTTGAGATTTGGTTGGTGTCTTGTGATTCCTCCTGACTATGCCACCAAACATGCTCCTATATTGGTGATGTTTGGTGAGACTTGGAGGCTTCTGATTCCTCCTGACTATGCCACCAAACAACCTCCTTCCTTCCACATAGATAGTGTTTCATGATAATATTTGAAGGACTCATTTACCTCCAATTTTCTGACTACATCACAGGGTCCCTTAAGGGGGTGCGGGAGTAGGGGATAGGCTTGGGGGGGGGGCACAGAATATGGGGACAGGCTTGGGGTGGGTAGAAAGCCTGTCCCCTATTCCCGCACCCTCCTAACCCCCCCCCAAGCCTGTCCCCCTACTCCCGCACCCCCCAAAAACACCCACACACCCCTAAACCCCCAAAGCCTGTCCCCCTATTCCCGCACCACTTGGATAAAATATTGAGGGGTCCTTGGACAGTGGACTACCAACACCTCCTTCCTTACCTTTACAGCCACACTGACACCTAGTTAGTCCACAGAATATTTTCAAGTAACACACTTTCTGTCTGATGCATAATGATTGTCTGGTAGCAAAAAGTGTCTGTTAAATCTGAAATCCTTTAAATGGGGGGCCATTAAATCAAGGGTCGAGTGTATTAGGAAAATACCATATATTTCAAGTGTCGAGTGTATTAGGAAAATACCATATATTTCAAGTGTCGAGTGTATTAGGAAAATACCATATATTTCAAGTGTCGAGTGTATTAGGAAAATACCATATATTTCAAGTGAACAGTGTTTTTTTCTGACACCTAGCAAATGATAGCTAGGGCTAGGAAAAGGAAAGTCCTACAGAGTACAGTGTATATACATAATGATAAATGATATTGGAGCCATGAGAGGTACACAAGTGATGTGAATTGATACAATAGCCTGGGGATGTTCTTTTGTTATGTGTTGTACTCTGTGTTAGCAGGGAACAGTACAGTTGTGGTCAATACTAATCATCCACATATGGGTATCTCAAACAATTTACTGCCTTTTTTTGTGATTTATATCATACAATAGTTTTATCTTGATTAATAAGTGGGTATTAGTACAGAAGTGGACCTGAATTCAGCAGTGTTGCCAGATCCGGCTGGGTCCTAGTATTTTACCCCTGTCATTTATTGTACTTTATCACGATTATTTCCCGGTAGTTTGCCCAGGTTAGGTCCCGGTAGTCTGATGCGGTCTAGGTTAGGTTAGGTCAGGTCAGGTAAGGTCAGGCTAATTTCAAAATGCCCCATTTGAATATGCCCTATCTTGGAAACGGGGCATTTGAGGAAGAAAAACCATAGAAGAAGTGTCTTAGAATGGTCCAAAATAGTGGGTAATGACAGTAAAATATCTATTATACAGTAAGGTCCACTTCTGTACCTTTACCAATAAGTGGTATCGATCTGTTCATAATTATCTGGCCCGTGTACTGTATACTCTAATAAATTAAATATGGCACGCTGGGGTAAATGAGTTTGACAAGTTGACAACCATGCGAATATATCCTATCTGGCAACACTATGCACTAATCAACAAGAGACAGTGATGCCAAGTATGGGGAATTATTCTTAGGCATAGAGAATTAGAGGTAACTATGGGGAAATTATATAAAGATTGTTGAAGAGTAAACAGGGAAATTCTGTTGAAGTTGGGAAAATTTCATCAAGCAGACCTGGCAACACTGCGCACTACACAACAACAAACATATCTGGTAACACTGACGAGACCAAAACAAATATGATGGCGCCAAGACTCACTCCATATTTATCGCGGGTAAATATTGACATTATTTAATTAATTATTTATTCCCTGACTATTCAAGGTGTTAATAAGTATATAAAGGACCCCTGTGGTGTAAATAAATAACGATAAGTGGATAAATAAGGCGATAATTGATGAAATAAGACGATAAAAAATGAACCCGTGAGTGGAAAAATTTATCACGGGGAAAATAAATATTGACTTTCATTATTTATTTATTCCCTGACTATTTCAAGGTGTTTATGAGTTAATAAAGGACCCCTGTGGTGTAGATAAATAACGATAAGTGGATAAATAAGGCGATAATTGATGAAATAAGACGATAAAAAATGATCCGGTGAGAGGAAAAATTTATCATTATTTTGTTATTACTGCCTTTATTTTATTTATTATTTATTCCCTGACTATTTCAAGGTGTTTATGAGTTATTAAAGGACCCCCGTGGTGTAAATAAATAACGATAAATGGATAAATAAGACGATAAATTCTACAGCTGGTGGGACCCGAGTGTTAAAAATATTGGTATTTATTGAAAGAATTACCGTTTTGCAGCAGTGTTGCCAGATCCGGTTGGGTCCCAGTATTTTGCCCCAGTCATTTATTGTACTTTATCACGATGATTTCCCGGTAGTTTGCCCAGGTTAGGTCCCGGTAGTCTGATGTGGTCTAGGTTAGGTTAGGTCAGGTAAGGTCAGGCTAATTTCAAAATGCCCCATTTGAATATGCCCTATCTTGGAAATGGGGCATTTGTGGAGGAAATAGTCTTAGAATGGTCTAAATAAGTGGGTAATGAAGGTAGAAAAACCGTACGCAATAACGGTAATTCATTCAATATTTACCAAAATATTTTATTAAATTTATTTATTTATTTATTTAGTAGAATGAGGGCAGACTGATTTCTAAATTAAGATTGTATAAGAAATACCATAGATGAAAAGTGTGTTAGAATGTTCCAAAATAGTGGGTAATGATACTAAAATAGGTATACAATATATATAGTGAATTAAATAATTTGGTAAATATTGAAAGAAATACCGTTATTGCATACGGTTTTTCTACCTTCAATACCCACTTATTTAAACCATTCTAAGACTATTTTCTTCTATGGCATTTCCTCCGCAAATGCCCCATTTCCAAGATAGGGCATATTCAAATGGGGCATTTTGAAATTAGCCTGACCTTACCTGACCTAACCTGACCTAACCTAACCTAGACAACAGCAGACTACCGGGACCTAACCTGGCCAAACTACCGGGAAATAACCGGGGCAAAATACTGGGACCTAGCCGGATCTGGCAACACTGCTATAAAACGGTAATTCTTTCAATAAATACCAAAATATTTTATTAATTAATTTATTTATTTATTTATTTATTTAGTAGAGTGAGGGCAGACTGATTTCCAAATTAAGATTGTATAAGAAACACCATAGATGAAAAGTGTGTTAGAATAGTCCAAAAAAAAAAATTACCGAAATAATTCTATACTGATACTATAAGTTGTAGTTATTAATAAAAGTCTATTAATAAAAATCTAATTAAGGGTTTATAAGTTAAATAATAATAATAATAATAATAAAATAATTACAATAATACCAATAATAATAATAAAATAATAATAACAATAATAATAATAAAATAATTATAATAACAATAATAATAACAATAATACCAATAATAATAATAACAATAATAATAATAATACCAATAATAATAACAATAATACCAATAATAATAACAATAATACCAATAATAATAATAACAATAATAATAATAATAATACCAATAATAATAATAATACCAATAATAATGATAATAACAACAATAATCATAATAATTTCTTTTCAGTTGTCGACGCTCGTCAACGGTATTCAGAGTCGGTCGGTTCACGGCATCGCACCGCTCACCTCGGCCGTTGTAAGTCTATTAGGGTCGCGTTAGGAATTTTTTAAAAGAATATAAGGAGGTCAATATTTTAACACATTCTCAAAATTTTATAAGAATTTGGAGGTCAATATTTTTAAACATTCTCAAAATTTTATAAGAATTTGAAGGTCAATA
>JAWQEG010004220.1:87500-112500 GCA_033782935.1 Petrolisthes cinctipes
CACTGGTACCATAACACACTCACTGGTACCATAACACCCTCGCTGGTACCATAACACCCTCACTGGTACCATAACACCCTCACTGGTACCATAACACCCTCACTGGTACCATAACACACCCTCACTGGTACCATAACACCCTCACTGGTACCATAACACCCTCACTGGTACCATAACAGCTTCAGTATTTGGGAATAACCCTCACTTCCCTCCCTCTGTGGCTGGGTACCAGTTCGGAAGTCGTGACGTGTGTGTATGAGCAGCAGTTGACCTGGGCCACGGTAACGGGCTTGATGAAGCCTATGTCCAGTGTCGGAACATAGATAAAAAAAAAAAAAAAAATAGTATTGAGTTAACATGTAAGAGTGCAGTACTAATCTATATATGTTTTTTCAGGATGTATGTATGTATGGTGACACAATACATTGGATTTTCACAGCTTTATCAGTTTTGAATAGAGGATGACACCCATTACCTTCACAACAATACCAACTACCTCACAATACAATAATGGTAAGTGTATGAAGTGAAGGAAGAGTTTACCCTGTAGTGAAGTGGTAGGGATAAACCAGTTTTTGTTATCAATCCTTACTATGGATGTAAACATAACTGTAACCCTTTGTTGGGTTTTGGTTGTCCAAGCAACACCAAGCTCACTTGGTTTTCACCAAGCGAGCCTGCCCTGTACTGTTTTTGTGGGTCGCTTGGATACGAAGCCGTGCCAAGCGGTAGCCGTTAAAACCAAGCCGTCTTGGTATCCAAAGCAACCCCTGCTTGGTAACAGTGTTGGTGCTGCTTGGTAACAGTGTTGGTGCTGCTTGGTAGTCACCTGACAACAACAATATGGACCACAGATAATTAATATTGGCTTAACTAGTACATGTAACTTGCAATCAGTGCCAAATAAACAAAAATAATTATGTAATAAGATGTTGTAGTATTATTTAAGGAGGTATTGGCTGCTTGGATAATTTTTGTACATATTATTATGGAAGACAAAATTTAAAGTATTATTTATAAGTAATCAAACTTGCAATTTTTTACTAGTAGCCTACTTACAATTTTGTACCAGTGCTTTCACTGCTGCAGAAGTCTTAATGTAAATAATATTTATTATTAAAGAAAAATGTGGTTACTCAGTTAATTGATTCTTTACCTAAACATATACCTAATCATGGGTGAAATTTCAACATGTGAGGATTGGTATAATGGCCATCAAGTTTTCATTAATAATTAAGTGTCCAATTTTTGTTGTTTTTTCCCCTCCACCTAAACTGGAGATATGAGGCTGTTGGGTACCTATATTATAATTGTAATGATTTTATTTGGAGATGAGTTGGCCTTCTCTGTGGTTATTTTAAATGTTACCAAAGTGTATTCCTAATATTAACCCTTGTATTGCTTTCCTATGATATCACCATTCCGTCAAATGATAATTTTTGGGCTATTATTTTGGTTGGACACCTTGGGCAAGACAATTGTTGGGCTCCACGTATCTGGTCTGTTTTTGTTGTCAGATAGTGCTGTGCTTCAAGCCCACTTGGACAATAATAAAACGACACTTGTAGTGCCACAAGGAGATGTGGGGGGCTGCTTCCTCCTCCAACAGGGATTGGGGGGGTTGTGATGTGGTGGGGGCGGGGGGGATCTACGGTTTGGCATTTTGTTTGGGAGGGTGTGTGAGGAAGGCCTCGTATATGTGTGTATGTGTGTGTTTTCATCTTGGCAACAACAGTCAAACAGTGTGTGTGTTTTCAGTACAAGAATATTATTATAGTACTGGTGTGTATGTGTGTGTGTGTTCAAAGGATAGTGATAAATGTATTCTCATCTTATATAGAAAGAGTAAGTAAGTAAATAAATAAGTTAGTAAATAAGTAAGTAAATAAATAAGTAAGTAAGTAAATAAATAAGTAAGTAAATGTTTATTGGTTATTTCATACCAAGGTATATTAATATTAAATCTATCTTCAAGACAGGAAAATATGAGTAATGGTAGATGGTTTTTACTCTCATCATTTTCACTCAATAAATTCTGTTGGCATTAAATATTGCAAGATATTAATTTTGGCCCCAACTTTATTCCATATCAATGATCTTGTGTCTATGTACAGTCACGGACAATAATAATCATCCACCTATAGCTAACTCAAACAAATTGCTATTGAATATTTTCATGTTTTGTTATTATGTATTTGTTGTTGTTGTTGTTGTTGAACTAGTCAGTAATTATTGGTTGTAGTGAAATAGAAGATGGTAATTAAACTATTTATTAGAACCAGATAGATAGATAGTGAGTTAGATAGAGATAGTGAGAGAGAGAGAGAGAAAGAACCAGAGGGAAGCTGTCAAACATTTACATGTCACCCCAATGTAGATGAATATTATTGTCTGTGACTGTACAACACAATATGTGTTAGGGGGGTGCGGAAGTAGGGGGACAGGCTTTAGGGGGGTGTGGGAGTGGGGGGACAGGCTTGGAGGGGGTGGTTAAGGGGGTGCGGGAATAGGGGACAGGCTTTATACCCACCCAAACCCTGTCCCCCTACCCCCGCACCCCCTTAGTGGTGTTGACAACATAGCCAGCAGTGTGTCAATGGGATAGCTGTCTCCAAACCTGTCCCCCCAAACCTGTCCCCCTACCCCCGCACCCCCTTAGTGGTGTTGACAACATAGCCAGCAGTGTGTCAATGGGATACCTGTCCCCCTAACCCCCCCCCCCCCAAACCTGTCCCCTACTCCTGCACCCCCCTAACACATATTGGTACCACACTATCATCAACACCATCAATATTCTTCAAACCTGTCCCCCTACTCCTGCACCCCCCTAACACATATTGGTACCACATTATCATCAACACCATCAATATTCTTCAAACCTGTCCCCTACTCCTGCACCCCCCTAACACATATTGGTACCACACTATCATCAACACAGACAGTCTCTTTGTAATTGTAATAGACAAGTTTAACATTTTTTCATTACTTTAATATCGGGGGGTTGAGATGTAGTACGTGTGTGTGTATGTATGTATGTATATTATTATGTGTTTGGGAGGGTGTGTGACGTGACGAGGCTACCTCCAGTGTGGAGATGAAGGCCTCGTATATGTATGTATGTATGTACAGTCGTGGTCAATAATAATCATCCACATATGGGAATCTCAAACAATTTACTGTCTAATGTTTTCACGTTCACGTATATGATTTTATTATTTTAAATAGTGTGTGTGTGTGTGTGTGTGTTATTGTTTTAAGTATGTGTGTGTGTGTGTTATTGTTTTAAGTAGTGTGTGTGTGTGTGTTTGTGTTATTGTTTTAAGTAGTGTGTGTGTGTGTGTGTGTGTTATTGTTTTAAGTAGTGTGTAGCTACTTGTATTAAATTAAAAGATGGTAGTTAACGTGTGTGTGTTATTGTTTTAAGTAGTGTGTAACTACTTGTATTAAATTGAAAGATGGTAGTTAACGTGTGTGTGTGTGTGTGTGTGTTATTGTTTTAAGTAGTGTGTAGCTACTTGTATTAAATTAAAAGATGGTAGTTAACGTGTGTGTGTGTGTGTATTATTGTTTTAAGTAGTGTGTAGCTGCTTGTATTAAATTAAAAGATGGTAGTTAACGTGTGTGTGTGTGTGTGTTATTGTTTTAAGTAGTGTGTAGCTACTTGTATTAAATTAAAAGATGGTAGTTAACGTGTGTGTGTGTGTGTGTGTTATTGTTTTAAGTAGTGTGTAGCTACTTGTATTAAATTAAAAGATGGTAGTTAACGTGTGTGTGTGTGTGTATTATTGTTTTAAGTAGTGTGTAGCTGCTTGTATTAAATTAAAAGATGGTAGTTAACGTGTGTGTGTGTGTGTGTGTTATTGTTTTAAGTAGTGTGTAACTGCTTGTATTAAATTAAAAGATGGTAGTTAACGTGTGTGTGTGTATTATTGTTTTAAGTAGTGTGTAACTGCTTGTATTAAATTAAAAGATGGTAGTTAACCTGTGTGTGTGTGTATTATTGTTTTAAGTAGTGTGTAGCTGCTTGTATTAAATTAAAAGATGGTAGTTAACGTGTGTGTGTGTGTATTATTGTTTTAAGTAGTGTGTAGCTGCTTGTATTAAATTAAAAGATGGTAGTTAACGTGTGTGTGTGTGTGTGTGTGTTATTATTTTAAGTAGTGTGTAGCTACTTGTATTAAATTAAAAGATGGTAGTTAACGTGTGTGTGTGTGTGTATTATTGTTTTAAGTAGTGTGTAACTGCTTGTATTAAATTAAAAGATGGTAGTTAACGTGTGTGTGTGTATTATTGTTTTAAGTAGTGTGTAGCTACTTGTATTAAATTAAAAGATGGTAGTTAACGTGTGTGTGTGTGTGTATTATTGTTTTAAGTAGTGTGTAGCTACTTGTATTAAATTAAAAGATGGTAGTTAACCTATTTATTGTAAAGTTTATCATCTAAGGAACAGAGGGAAGCTGTCAAACTCTTACCTGTGTTACCCCTATATGGATAATTATATTTGACACCAACTGTATATATGTTTTTTACCAATATATTTTATTTTGGGTAACATTTCAATAATATTATCTGGGATGCCTGTATGTATATAGGGTCCATTCCACAGTGGTTGGTATTGGTTTGTAAGCACGCAAACGAAAGAATTTTAGCCGTGTAAATGACTTCTGGGTGAATTATTTAATGAATTTTGTGATTAAACTATACAGTGATTATTATTATTATTATTATTATTATTATTATTATTGTTATTATTATTATTATTATTATTGTTATTATTATTATTATTATTGTTGTTGTTATTATTGTTATTATTATTATTATTATTGTTGTTATTATTATTATTATTGTTATTATTATTATTATTATTGTTATTATTATTACTATTATTATTATTACTGGTATTATTATTATTATTATTATTAAATGACTTGTGGGTGAATTATTTAATGAATTTGGTGAGTAAACTATACAGTGATTATTATTATTATTATTATTATTACTATTATTATTACTACTGGTATTATTATTTTTATTATTATTATTATTATTATTATCATTATTATTATTATTATTATCTAACTGTTGGATAGATTTTGTGAATACGGATACTCACCTTTTGGAAAATAATGAAGCCTTACAAGTGTGGTTGGTTGGTTGGGAAGCTAACAAACCAATACCACTGTGGAATCAACCCATGTACAGTTGGCCACAGAAATTCTTACACAGGTTACATGGAAAGAGAAGTTATTAATTGATTATTGTGAATGTTTACCAAGTGACTCTTATCATTACAAAACAACAAACCTAATAATAATAATAATAATAATCACTGTATAGTTTACTCACCAAATTCATTAAATAATTCACCCACAAGTCATTTAATAATAATAATAATAATAATAATAATAATCACTGTATAGTTTACTCACCAAATTCATTAGATAATTCACCCACAAGTCATTTAATAATAATAATAATAATAATAATAATAATAATAATCACTGTATAGTTTACTCACCAAATTCATTAAATAATTCACCCACAAGTCATTTAATAATAATAATAATAATAATGTTGTATTGCAGTTACATATATAATCTTAACCTTTTATCTTTCTCTATGCATCTTCTTTCACACTTTCTATGTAAGGTTAGACAGCTGTTTCTCTCTATTTCACACACACACACACACACTGTCTGTCTGTCTGTCTCCTTTCCTGTGCCTTCTTTGATATTATTATTATTATCAATATTATTATAAATATTATTATTGTTAATATTATTATTATTATTATTATTGTTAATATTATTATTATTATTATTATTGTTAATATTATTATTATTATTATTATTTTTATTATTATTATTATTATTATTTTTATTATTATTATTATTATTATTATTTTTATTTTTATTATTAATATTATTAATATTATAAGTTGGCTTCATATCCACCTGTGTATGTATTAGGTTTTGTAAAAATTATAAATTGTATAATTATTAGATTTAGTAAGAATTATAAACTAATTTGGTTATATATTTGTTACAGAGTTTTGGAATTAACTGGAATTAACTGGAGTTTTGGAATTAACTGGAATTGTACAAGTATGAGACCTCCTTCCATCTATAACAACAACAACAACAACAACAACACATTATTATAGATTACTGTAAGTATTTGTATTCATGGTATATACAGTACTATGGTTGTGTTGTCTTTATATGGAGACATTGTATGTACACTCGCGGTCAGAAATTGTGCCCTGATCCCTTGGCACGATGAATAGCAACTAGCCAAGCTTTGATGATTCCAACAAATGTGTGTTGTAGGGATACGCACAGTTGTTCCAACCTTATAAAAAAAAATTTTATATAAAAAAAAATTTTATATAAAAAAAAAATTTTATATAAAAAAAAAATTTATATAAAAAAATTTTATATAAAAAAAAATTTTATATAAAAAAAAATTTTATATAAAAAAAAAATTTATATAAAAAAAAATTTATATAAAAAAAATTTTATATAAAAAAAAATTTTATATAAAAAAAAAATTTTATATAAAAAAAAAATTTTATATAAAAAAAAATTTTATATAAAAAAAAATTTATATAAAAAAATTTTTTATATAAAAAAAATTTTTATATAAAAAAAAATTTTATATAAAAAAAAAATTTATATAAAAAAAAAATTTATATAAAAAAAAAAATTTATAAAAAAAAAATTTATATAAAAAAAATATATAAAAAAAAATTTTATATAAAAAAAAATTTTATATAAAAAAATTTTTTATATAAAAAAAATTTTTATATAAAAAAAAATTTTATATAAAAAAAAATTTTATATAAAAAAAAATTTTATATAAAAAAAATTTTTTATATAAAAAAATTTTATATAAAAAAATTTTTATATAAAAAAAGTTTTTATATAAAAAAAGTTTTTATATAAAAAAAAATTTTATATAAAAAAAAATTTTATATAAAAAAAAATTTTATATAAAAAAAAATTTTATATAAAAAAAAAATTTTGTAAAAAAAATTTATATAAAAAAAATTTTATATAAAAAAAAATTTATATAAAAAAAAATTTTATATAAAATTTTTTTTTATATAAAAACAATTTTTATATAAAAAAAAATTTTATATAAAAAAAAATTTTATATAAAAAAAAATTTTATATAAAAAAAAATTTTATATAAAAAAAGTTTTTATATAAAAAAAGTTTTTACATAAAAAAAATTTTATATAAAAAAAAATTTTATATAAAAAAGTTTTTATATACAAAATTTTTTTATATAAAACAAAATTTTATATAAAAAAAAAATTTTATATAAAAAAAATTTTTATATAAAAATTTTTTTTATATAAAAAAAAATTTTATATAAATTTTTTTTTAAAATTTTATATAAGAAAAAATTTTATATAAGAAAAAATTTTATATAAAAAAAAATTTTATATAAAAAAAAATTTTATATAAAAACAAATTTTATATAAAAAAAATTTTATATAAAAAAAAATTTTATATAAAAAAAATTTTATATAAAAAAATTTTTATATAAAAAAATATTTATATACAAAAATTTTTATATAAAAAAAATGTTAAATAAAAAAAAATGTTATATAAAAAAAATTTTATATAAAAAATGTTATATAAAAAAAATTTATATAAAATTTTTTATATAAAAAAATTTATATAAAAAAATTTTTATATAAATTTTTTTATATAAAAAAAAATTTTATATAAAAAAAAAATTTATATAAAAAAATTTATATAAACAATTTTTATATACAATTTTTTTTTATATAAACAATTTTTATATACAATTTTGTTTTATATAAATTTTTTTTATATAAAAAAAAATTTATATAAATTTTTTTTATATAAAAAAAAATTTATATAAATTTTTTTTTATATAAAAAAATTTATAAAATTTTTTTTTATTTTTTTTTATATATTTTTTTTTATATAAACAAAAATTTTATATAAATTTTTTTTTTATTTTTTATATATATAAAAAAAATTATATAAAAATTTCTTTTATAATTTTTTTTTTATATAACATTTCTTTTTATATATGTTACAAACCCAGTATATCCAGAGGTCGCCAAATTAATTAAAATGCAAAGTCGTAAAAACAATACGAAGTTTATTTTAACATTAAACACATTTATCCCAAGAACATCAAAACACCAGGAATTCATATATCCCAAACCATTCAACAACTCAGTAGATTGTCCAATAATAATAATAATAATAATAATAATAATAATAATAATAATAATACCACACTCAAGTTAAAGAGAATACAAAACTCTTACAATAACTTGACACCACGTAACTCTACACTAACAATAACAATAACAACTAATTATAATCCCGAGTTCTCGTAATACACTAGTAATACACCAGTAATACACCAGTAATACACTAGTAATACACTAGTAATACACCAGTAATACACCAGTAATACACCAGTAATACACCAGTAATACACCAGTAATACACTAGTAATACACCAGTAATACACTAGTAATACACCAGTAATACACCAGTAATACACTAGTAATACACCAGTAATACACCAGTAATACACCAGTAATACACCAGTAATACACTAGTAATACACTAGTAATACACCAGTAATACACCAGTAATACACTAGTAATACACTAGTAATACACCAGTAATACACTAGTAATACACTAGTAATACACCAGTAATACACCAGTAATACACCAGTAATACACCAGTAATACACTAGTAATACACCAGTAATACACCAGTAATACACTCGTAATACACCAGTAATACACTAGTAATACACCAGTAATACACTCGTAATACACCAGTAATACACCAGTAATACACTCGTAATACACTAGTAATACACCAGTAATACACTCGTAATACACCAGTAATACACCAGTAATACACCAGTAATACACTCGTAATACACTAGTAATACACCAGTAATACACTCGTAATACACCAGTAATACACCAGTAATACACTCGTAATACACTAGTAATACACCAGTAATACACTAGTAATACACCAGTAATACACTCGTAATACACCAGTAATACACCAGTAATACACTCGTAATACACCAGTAATACACCAGTAATACACTCGTAATACACTCGTAATACACTAGTAATACACTAGTAATACACCAGTAATACACTCGTAAGACACTAGTAATACACCAGTAATACACTAGTAATACACCAGTAATACACTCGTAATACACCAGTAATACACCAGTAATACACCAGTAATACACTCGTAATACACCAGTAATACACCAGTAATACACCAGTAATACACCAGTAATACACTCGTAATACACTAGTAATACACCAGTAATACACTCGTAATACACCAGTAATACACCAGTAATACACTCGTAATACACTAGTAATACACCAGTAATACACTCGTAATACACCAGTAATACACCAGTAATACACTCGTAAGACACTAGTAATACACCAGTAATACACCAGTAATACACCAGTAATACACTCGTAATACACTCGTAATACACTAGTAATACACCAGTAATACACTCGTAATACACCAGTAATACACCAGTAATACACTCGTAATACACTAGTAATACACCAGTAATACACTCGTAATACACTAGTAATACACTAGTAATACACCAGTAAGACACCAGTAATACACCAGTAATACACTCGTAATACACTAGTAATACACCAGTAATACACTCGTAAGACACCAAACTTAATAATAATAATACTTAACTGAATTAATGCCAGTCTGATACAATTAGTCCACTTACTTAAGGGGGAGAAATGGGCCTCACACAGAACACTTCAATTTGAGCATTTTTTTTTTTTTTTTTTTTTTTTTTTTTTTTTTCCTGGCCTATCGACCTTGGTGTTGGTCATTAAGGCCTTTTATTTTATTTTTTTATTTTATTTATTTATTATTAATTTAATTTTAACTTTCTGCATATTATTTTATGCATTTATTATTATTATTATTATTATTATTATTATTATTATTATTATTATTATTATTATTATTACATTCAAACTTAAAATTAAACTTATATAGACACTGAGCACCGGCTTTTCTCGCTATATATATTCTTTGAGAAACCTAAGTCAGAACCACAACACTCCAGGATTGGCTATCTTGTAAAGTTGTAAAGGATTGGCTATCTTGTAAAGTTGTAAAGGATTGGCTATGTTGTAAAGTTGTAAAGGATTGGCTATGTTGTAAAGTTGTAAAGGATTGGCTATCTTGTAAAGTTGTAAAGGATTGGCTATCTTGTAAAGTTGTAAAGGATTGGCTATCTTGTAAAGTTGTAAAGGATTGGCTATCTTGTAAAGTTGTAAAGGATTGGCTATGTTGTAAAGTTGTAAAGGATTGGCTATCTTGTAAAGTTGTAAAGGATTGGCTATGTTGTAAAGTTGTAAAGGATTGGCTATCTTGTAAAGTTGTAAAGGATTGGCTATCTTGTAAAGTTGTAAAGGATTGGCTATCTTGTAAAGTTGTAAAGGATTGGCTATGTTGTAAAGTTGTAAAGGATTGGCTATCTTGTAAAGTTGTAAAGGATTGGCTATCTTGTAAACTTGTAAAGGATTGGCTATCTTGTAAACTTGTAAAGGATTGGCTATCTTGTAAAGTTGTAAAGGATTGGCTATCTTGTAAACTTGTAATGATCCTTGATTGGTACAGACGGCCCAATATGTTAAAGAGGGAATCTGGACCTTCATAACACAACACACTGTACACTCCAAAACCGACACACTGTACACTCAAAAACCGACACACTGTACACTCCAAAACCGACACACTGTACACTCCAAAACCGACACACTGTACACTCAAAAACCGACACACTGTACACTCAAAAACCGACACACTGTACACTCAAAAACCGACACACTGTACACTCAAAAACCGACACACTGTACACTCAAAAACCGACACACTGTACACTCAAAAACCGACACACTGTACACTCAAAAACCGACACACTGTACACTCAAAAACCGACACACTGTACACTCAAAAACCGACACACTGTACACTCAAAAACCGACACACTGTACACTCCAAAACCGACACACTGTACACTCAAAAACCGACACACTGTACACTCAAAAACCGACACACTGTACACTCAAAAACCGACACACTGTACACTCAAAAACCGACCAGGGCCGGTATTCACAAAGCATTTTAGAGTTTGGACTTGTTCGTATGTTTCAATTCTGACCTCACCATAGTGTTTCAGGTTCATTTCGAAGCAGTGAATGGTTTTGTTATTCTATTTGTGTGAGCTTTTATTAATTAAGATTTCGAAGCAGTGCCGGGTCCTAATCCTTGCCATATGTGTGTGTGTGTGTGTTAGAGAGAGAATGAGTGTGTGTGTGTGTGTGTTAGAGAGAGAATGAGTGTGTGTGTGTGTGTGTTTGGAGGCTTCTGATTCCTCCTACCCATGCCATGAAACAAGCTCCTTCCATATATGTGTGTGTGTTAGAGAGAGAGAGAATGTGTGTGTGTGTGTGTTAGAGAGAGAGAGAATGTGTGTGTGTGTGTGTGTTAGAGAGAGAGAGAATGTGTGTGTGTGTGTGTTAGAGAGAGAATGAGTGTGTGTGTGTGTGTTAGAGAGAGAATGTGTGTGTGTGTGAATACGGCTCCAGGTCTTGGTCTCTCCTCGCATTCTTTTCGGGGTCGAACCAGGCAACGACCAGTTGTGGTGTGATGTAGGTCTTCCAGTCCCGTAACATATATATATATAAAAAAAATATATACAGTATATATAAAAAAAATTATTTATATAATAAATTTTTTTTATATAAACAAAATTTTTGTCCTGATCCGTTGGCACGATGAATTGCAACCAGCCAAGCTTTGATGATTTGAACCAATGTGTGTTGAACCAGCCAAGCTTTGATGATTTGAACCAATGTGTGTTGAACTAGCCAAGCTTTGATGATTTGAACCAATGTGTGTTGAACCAGCCAAGCTTTGATGATTTGAACCAATGTGTGTTGAACTAGCCAAGCTTTGATGATTTGAACCAATGTGTGTTGAACTAGCCAAGCTTTGATGATTTGAACCAATGTGTGTTGAACTAGCCAAGCTTTGATGATTTGAACCAATGTGTGTTGAACTAGCCAAGCTTTGATGATTTGAACCAATGTGTGTTGAACTAGCCAAGCTTTGATGATTTGAACCAATGTGTGTTGAACCAGCCAAGCTTTGATGATTTGAACCAATGTGTGTTGAACTAGCCAAGCTTTGATGATTTGAACCAATGTGTGTTCAACTAGCCAAGCTTTGATGATTTGAACCAATGTGTGTTGAACCAGCCAAGCTTTGATGATTTGAACCAATGTGTGTTGAACCAGCCAAGCTTTGATGATTTGAACCAATGTGTGTTGAACTAGCCAAGCTTTGATGATTTGAACCAATGTGTGTTGAACTAGCCAAGCTTTGATGATTTGAACCAATGTGTGTTGAACTAGCCAAGCTTTGATGATTTGAACCAATGTGTGTTGAACCAGCCAAGCTTTGATGATTTGAACCAATGTGTGTTGAACCAGCCAAGCTTTGATGATTTGAACCAATGTGTGTTGAACCAGCCAAGCTTTGATGATTTGAACCAATGTGTGTTGAACCAGCCAAGCTTTGATGATTTGAACCAATGTGTGTTGAACCAGCCAAGCTTTGATGATTTGAACCAATGTGTGTTGAACTAGCCAAGCTTTGATGATTTGAACCAATGTGTGTTGAACTAGCCAAGCTTTGATGATTTGAACCAATGTGTGTTGAACTAGCCAAGCTTTGATGATTTGAACCAATGTGTGTTGAACTAGCCAAGCTTTGATGATTTGAACCAATGTGTGTTGAACTAACCAAGCTTTGATGATTTGAACCAATGTGTGTTGAACTAGCCAAGCTTTGATGATTTGAACCAATGTGTGTTGAACTAGCCAAGCTTTGATGATTTGAACCAATGTGTGTTGAACTAGCCAAGCTTTGATGATTTGAACCAATGTGTGTTGAACTAGCCAAGCTTTGATGATTTGAACTAGCCAAGCTTTGATGATTTGAACCAATGTGTGTTGAACTAGCCAAGCTTTGATGATTTGAACTAGCCAAGCTTTGATGATTTGAACCAATGTGTGTTGAACTAGCCAAGCTTTGATGATTTGAACCAATGTGTGTTGAACTAGCCAAGCTTTGATGATTTGAACCAATGTGTGTTGAACTAGCCAAGCTTTGATGATTTGAACCAATGTGTGTTGAACTAGCCAAGCTTTGATGATTTGAACCAATGTGTGTTGAACTAACCAAGCTTTGATGATTTGAACCAATGTGTGTTGAACTAGCCAAGCTTTGATGATTTGAACCAATGTGTGTTGAACTAGCCAAGCTTTGATGATTTGAACCAATGTGTGTTGAACTAGCCAAGCTTTGATGATTTGAACCAATGTGTGTTGAACTAGCCAAGCTTTGATGATTTGAACTAGCCAAGCTTTGATGATTTGAACCAATGTGTGTTGAACTAGCCAAGCTTTGATGATTTGAACTAGCCAAGCTTTGATGATTTGAACCAATGTGTGTTGAACTAGCCAAGCTTTGATGATTTGAACCAATGTGTGTTGAACTAGCCAAGCTTTGATGATTTGAACCAATGTGTGTTGAACTAGCCAAGCTTTGATGATTTGAACCAATGTGTGTTGAACCAGCCAAGCTTTGATGATTTGAACCAATGTGTGTTGAACTAGCCAAGCTTTGATGATTTGAACCAATGTGTGTTGAACTAGCCAAGCTTTGATGATTTGAACCAATGTGTGTTGAACTAGCCAAGCTTTGATGATTTGAACCAATGTGTGTTGAACTAGCCAAGCTTTGATGATTTGAACCAATGTGTGTTGAACTAGCCAAGCTTTGATGATTTGAACCAATGTGTGTTGAACTAGCCAAGCTTTGATGATTTGAACCAATGTGTGTTGCAGGGAGACGCACAGTTGTTGTTCAAAGCTAGGCTGTTTGCAATTCATCTTTCCAGGGGGTCGGGACACAATTTCTGACCGCGAGTGTACCATGGATGTGTGTGTGTGTGTGTGTGTGTGTTTAGAGGCTTCTGATTCCTCCTACCCATGCCATGAAACAAGCTCCTTCCATATATGTGTGTGTTTGTGTTAGAGAGAGAGAGAATGTGTGTGTGTGTGTTAGAGAGAGAGAGAGAATGTGTGTGTGTGTGTGTTAGAGAGAGAGAATGTGTGTGTGTGTGTGTTAGAGAGAGAGAGAGAGAGAGACAATGTGTGTGTGTTAGAGAGAGAATGTGTGTGTGTGTGTGTGTGTGTTAGAGAGAGAGAGAGAGAGAGAGAGACAATGTGTGTGTGTGTGTGTTAGAGAGAGAGAGAATGTGTGTGTGTGTGTGTTAGAGAGAGAGAGAATGTGTGTGTGTGTGTGTGTGTGTTAGAGAGAGAGAGAATGTGTGTGTGTGTGTGTTAGAGAGAGAGAGAATGTGTGTGTGTGTGTGTGTTAGAGAGAGAGAATGTGTGTGTGTGTGTGTGTTAGAGAGAGAGAATGTGTGTGTGTGTGTTAGAGAGAGAGAGAATGTGTGTGTGTGTGTGTTAGAGAGAGAGAGAGAGAGAGACAATGTGTGTGTGTGTGTGTTAGAGAGAGAGAGAATGAGTGTGTGTGTGTGTGTTAGAGAGAGAATGTGTGTGTGTGTGTGTTAGAGAGAGAGAGAAAGTGTGTGTGTGTGTGTGTGTTAGAGAGAGAATGTGTGTGTGTGTGTGTGTGTGTTAGAGAGAGAGAGAATGTGTGTGTGTGTGTGTGTTAGAGAGAGAATGTGTGTGTGTGTGTGTGTTAGAGAGAGAGAGAATGTGTGTGTGTGTGTGTTAGAGAGAGAGAGAATGTATGTGTGTGTGTGTTAGAGAGAGAATGAGTGTGTGTGTGTGTGTGTTTGGAGGCTTCTGATTCCCCTCCTACCCATGCCATGAAACAAGCTCCTTCCATATATGTGTGAGAGAGAGAGAGAGAAAGAGTGTGTGAGAGAGAGAAAGAGAAAGAGTGTGTGAGAGAGAGAGAGAGAAAGAGTGTGAGAGAGAGAGAGAGAAAGAGTGTGTGAGAGAGAGAGAGAGAAAGAGTGTGTGAGAGAGAGAGAGAGAAAGAGTGTGTGAGAGAGAGAGAGAGAAAGAGTGTGTGAGAGAGAGAGAGAGAAAGAGTGTGTGAGAGAGAGAGAGAGAAAGAGTGTGTGAGAGAGAGAGAGAAAGAGTGTGAGAGAGAAAGAGTGTGTGAGAGAGAGAGAGAGAAAGAGTGTGTGAGAGAGAGAGAGAAAGAGTGTGTGAGAGAGAGAAAAAGAGTGTGTGAGAGAGAAAGAGTGTGTGAGAGAGAGAGAGAGAAAGAGTGTGTGAGAGAGAGAAAGAGTGTGTGAGAGAGAGAGAGAGAAAGAGTGTGTGAGAGAGAGAGAGAGAAAGAGTGTGTGTCAGAGGGAGAGACAATGTGTGTGAGAGAGAGAGAGAGAAAGAGTGTGTGAGAGAGAGAGAGAGAAAGAGTGTGTGAGAGAGAGAGAGAGAAAGAGTGTGAGAGAGAGAGAGAGAAAGAGTGTGTGAGAGAGAGAGAGAGAGAGAGAGAGAAAGAGTGTGTGAGAGAGAAAGAGTGTGTGTCAGAGGGAGAGACAATATGTGTGTGTGTTTGGAGGCTTCTGATTCCTCCAAACTATTCCATAAAACAAACTCCTTCCATATAGAAGTGTTTTTACTCTTGCATTCTGTAAATAGAAATCAGAAAAAAAAACAATACCACACATAGTTATTCACGGTAAATTTACAGAAGTACTGAGTTCACTATATTGTATATTTTAGTATCATTACCCACTATTTTGGACCATTCTAACACACTTTTCATCTATGGTGTTTCTCTCAGAAATGCCCCGTTTTACAAATATAATTTGGAAATTAGTTTGACCTAACCTGACCTGACCTGACCTAACCTAACCTGACCTAACCTGACCTAACCTAACCTAACCTAACCTAACCTAACCTAACCTAACCTAACCTAACCTGACCTAACCTAACCTAACCTAACCTAACCTAACCTAACCTAACCTGACCTGACCTAACCTAACCTAACCTAACCTAACCTGACCTAACCTGACCTAACCTAACCTAACCTGACCTAACCTAACCTAACCTAACCTAACCTAACCTAACCTAACCTAACCTAACCTAGACTACAGCAGACTACCGGGACCTAACCTGGGCAAACTACCGGGATATAACCAGTATAAACTATCATAAAGTGACCGGGGTAAATTCCCGGGACCTAGCCGGATGTGGTAACACTGCTCAGCCCTAACCAAGAACACAGTACTTGTGTAATAATACCCTCATAATAAATAATGAATGAAGAATACAAACTACATTATTATTGAAGAATACAAAACAAATAATAAATGAAGAATAACAAATTAACAATAAATAAATGACTGCAAAATAAATAATAAATGAAGAATAAAAAATTAACAATAAATAAATGACTGCAAAATAAATAATAAATGAAGAATAACAAATTAACAATAAATAAATGACTGCAAAATAAATAATAAATGAAGAATAACAAATTAACAATAAATAAATGACTGCAAAATAAATAATAAATGAAGAATAACAAATTAACAATAAATAAATGACTGCAAAATAAATAATAAATTAAGAATAAAAAATTATATATATTTTGCATTCTATTTAATTTGAGGTTGAAGAATGAAGCAGGGTTGGGTTATCATCCAAAGATACTGTACAGGGATGGAGAGTGACCAACAAGGGAGAGGGAGAGAGAGAGAGAGAGAGAGAGACAGAGAGAGAGAGAGAGACAGAATTATCTTATCCAATTGTGCATATTTGGGTTTGCTTGGTTAGGCAGGGGGACAGGCTTTAGGGGGTGCGAGAGTAAAGGACAGGCTTGGGGGAGAGTGACCATCAATCTATTATGGTACAATTATATTATCCACTTTGACATTGTTTGGTTTGCTTGGTTAGTGAGTACGGATAGTTGCTTGTATCCACTTTGACATTGTTTGGTTTGCTTGGTTAGTGAGTACAGATAGTTGCTTGTATCCACTTTGACATTGTTTGGTTTGCTTGGTTAGTGAGTACAGATAGTTGCTTGTATCCACTTTGACATTGTTTGGTTTGCTTGGTTAGTGAGTACGGATAGTTGCTTGTATCCACTTTGACATTGTTTGGTTTGCTTGGTTAGTGAGTACGGATAGTTGCTTGTATCCACTTTGACATTGTTTGGTTTGCTTGGTTAGTGAGTACAGTAGTTGCTTGTATCCAGTTTACATTGTTTGGTTTGCTTGGTTAGTGAGTACGGATAGTTGCTTGTATCCACTTTGACATTGTTTGGTTTGCTTGGTTAGTGAGTACAGTAGTTGCTTGTATCCAGTTTACATTGTTTGGTTTGCTTGGTTAGTGAGTACGGATAGTTGCTTGTATCCAGTTTACATTGTTTGGTTTGCTTGGTTAGTGAGTACAGTAGTTGCTTGTATCCAGTTTACATTGTTTGGTTTGCTTGGTTAGTGAGTACGGTAGTTGCTTGTATCCACTTTGACATTGTTTGGTTTGCTTGGTTAGTGAGTACAGTAGTTGCTTGTATCCAGTTTACATTGTTTGGTTTGCTTGGTTAGTGAGTACGGATAGTTGCTTGTATGATATGGTTCGTATAAATTGTGTAATTGTGTGTGTAAGTCCACAAGGAAGGAAAGAAACACGGAGTCCCAAGCTCTTTCGTGTATTCACATCTTGAGGGAAAATACAGATGTGAATACACGAAAGCACTTGTGACTGTGTGTTTGTTTCCTTCCTTGTGACTCTGTGTTTGTTTCCTTCCTTGTGACTGTGTGTTTGTTTCCTTCCTTGTGACTGTGTGTTTGTTTCCTTCCTTGTGACTGTGTGTTTGTTTCCTTCCTTGTGACTGTGTGTTTGTTTCCTTCCTTGGGACTCTGTGTTTGTTTCCTTCCTTGTGGACTTACACATATTCCTGGACCACGTGCCCAAAGTGATTTATTTACAAATTGTGTAATATTAAAGCATTTGTCCATAATGTGTTTTGGACTCCAGGTTTTCAGGATGCAATGTTTAATAGTGTGTTTGTAACCAATCTGTTGTTTACATCTGTCACAAATGAGTGTTTTGGCAGATCTCCCCCCAACCAATCTCCAAAAACACTAATGATTTCGTTGCCTTAACATCTGTATACTATTCTGGATAGTGGACAGTAGAATATATGGTCACACTTGGAGTAAAGTGCACAAAGTGTATGCAAAAGGTACAAAACAAAATAACGTAATTTTGTAGCATACTTTTAGCATAATTCCATACTTACTTTTAGCATAATTCCATACTTACTTTTACCATAATTCCATACTTACTTTTACCATAATTCCATACTTACTTTTAGCATAATTCCATACTTACTTTTACCATAATTCCATACTTACTTTTAGCATAATTCCATACTTACTTTTACCATAATTCCATACTTACTTTTACCATAATTCCATACTTACTTTTAGCATAATTCCATACTTACTTTTACCATAATTCCATACTTACTTTTACCATAATTCCATACTTACTTTTACCATAATTCCATACTTACTTTTACCATAATTCCATACTTACTTTTACCATAATTCCATACTTACTTTTAGCATAATTCCATACTTACTTTTACCATAATTCCATACTTACTTTTAGCATAATTCCATACTTACTTTTACCATAATTCCATACTTACTTTTACCATAATTCCATACTTACTTTTACCATAATTCCATACTTACTTTTACCATAATTCCATACTTACTTTTACCATAATTCCATACTTACTTTTACCATAATTCCATACTTACTTTTACCATAATTCCATACTTACTTTTACCATAATTCCATACTTACTTTTAGCATAATTCCATACTTACTTTTACCATAATTCCATACTTACTTTTACCATAATTCCATACTTACTTTTACCATAATTCCATACTTACTTTTACCATAATTCCATACTTACTTTTACCATAATTCCATACTTACTTTTACCATAATTCCATACTTACTTTTACCATAATTCCATACTTACTTTTACCATAATTCCATACTTACTTTTACCATAATTCCATACTTACTTTTAGCATAATTCCATACTTACTTTTACCATAATTCCATACTTACTTTTACCATAATTCCATACTTACTTTTACCATAATTCCATACTTACTTTTACCATAATTCCATACTTACTTTTACCATAATTCCATACTTACTTTTACCATAATTCCATACTTACTTTTAGCATAATTCCATACTTACTTTTACCATAATTCCATACCAGCCTTGGTAATACTGTGTCACCTGGAACTCTGCTGGTAATACTGTGTCACCTGGAACTCTGCTGGTAATACTGTGTCACCTGGAACTCTGCTGGTAATACTGTGTCACCTGGAACTCTGCTGGTAATACTGTGTCACCTGGAACTCTGCTGGTAATACTGTGTCACCTGGAACTCTGCTGGTAATACTGTGTCACCTGGAACTCTGCTGGTAATACTGTGTCACCTGGAACTCTGCTGGTAATACTGTGTCACCTGGAACTCTGCTGGTAATACTGTGTCACCTGGAACTCTGCTGGTAATACTGTGTCACCTGGAACTCTGCTGGTAATACTGTGTCACCTGGAACTCTGCTGGTAATACTGTGTCACCTGGAACTCTGCTGGTAATACTGTGTCACCTGGAACTCTGCTGGTAATACTGTGTCACCTGGAACTCTGCTGGTAATACTGTGTCACCTGGAACTCTGCTGGTAATACTGTGTCACCTGGAACTCTGCTGGTAATACTGTGTCACCTGGAACTCTGCTGGTAATACTGTGTCACCTGGAACTCTGCTGGTAATACTGTGTCACCTGGAACTCTGCTGGTAATACTGTGTCACCTGGAACTCTGCTGGTAATACTGTGTCACCTGGAACTCTGCTGGTAATACTGTGTCACCTGGAACTCTGCTGGTAATACTGTGTCACCTGGAACTCTGCTGGTAATACTGTGTCACCTGGAACTCTGCTGGTAATACTGTGTCACCTGGAACTCTGCTGGTAATACTGTGTCACCTGGAACTCTGCTGGTAATACTGTGTCACCTGGAACTCTGCTGGTAATACTGTGTCACCTGGAACTCTGCTGGTAATACTGTGTCACCTGGAACTCTGCTGGTAATACTGTGTCACCTGGAACTCTGCTGGTAATACTGTGTCACCTGGAACTCTGCTGGTAATACTGTGTCACCTGGAACTCTGCTGGTAATACTGTGTCACCTGGAACTCTGCTGGTAATACTGTGTCACCTGGAACTCTGCTGGTAATACTGTGTCACCTGGAACTCTGCTGGTAATACTGTGTCACCTGGAACTCTGCTGGTAATACTGTGTCACCTGGAACTCTGCTGGTAATACTGTGTCACCTGGAACTCTGCTGGTAATACTGTGTCACCTGGAACTCTGCTGGTAATACTGTGTCACCTGGAACTCTGCTGGTAATACTGTGTCACCTGGAACTCTGCTGGTAATACTGTGTCACCTGGAACTCTGCTGGTAATACTGTGTCACCTGGAACTCTGCTGGTAATACTGTGTCACCTGGAACTCTGCTGGTAATACTGTGTCACCTGGAACTCTGCTGGTAATACTGTGTCACCTGGAACTCTGCTGGTAATACTGTGTCACCTGGAACTCTGCTGGTAATACTGTGTCACCTGGAACTCTGCTGGTAATACTGTGTCACCTGGAACTCTGCTGGTAATACTGTGTCACCTGGAACTCTGCTGGTAATACTGTGTCACTGGAACTCTGCTGGTAATACTGTGTCACCTGGAACTCTGCTGGTAATACTGTGTCACCTGGAACTCTGCTGGTAATACTGTGTCACCTGGAACTCTGCTGGTAATACTGTGTCACCTGGAACTCTGCTGGTAATACTGTGTCACCTGGAACTCTGCTGGTAATACTGTGTCACCTGGAACTCTGCTGGTAATACTGTGTCACCTGGAACTCTGCTGGTAATACTGTGTCACCTGGAACTCTGCTGGTAATACTGTGTCACCTGGAACTCTGCTGGTAATACTGTGTCACCTGGAACTCTGCTGGTAATACTGTGTCACCTGGAACTCTGCTGGTAATACTGTGTCACCTGGAACTCTGCTGTAATACTGTGTCACCTGGAACTCTGCTGGTAATACTGTGTCACCTGGAACTCTGCTGGTAATACTGTGTCACCTGGAACTCTGCTGGTAATACTGTGTCACCTGGAACTCTGCTGGTAATACTGTGTCACCTGGAACTCTGCTGGTAATACCTGTGTCACCTGGAACTCTGCTGGTAATACTGTGTCACCTGGAACTCTGCTGGTAATACTGTGTCACCTGGAACTCTGCTGGTAATACTGTGTCACCTGGAACTCTGCTGGTAATACTGTGTCACCTGGAACTCTGCTGGTAATACTGTGTCACCTGGAACTCTGCTGGTAATACTGTGTCACCTGGAACTCTGCTGGTAATACTGTGTCACCTGGAACTCTGCTGGTAATACTGTGTCACCTGGAACTAAGCTGGTAATACTGTGTCACCTGGAACTCTGCTGTAATACTGTGTCACCTGGAACTCTGCTGGTAATACTGTGTCACCTGGAACTCTGCTGGTAATACTGTGTCACCTGGAACTCTGCTGGGGGGGGGGGGTTGTAGGGATAGACTTGGGGGGGTGGGGGTTGTAGGGGATAGACTTGGGGGTGTGGTGGGTGTAGGGGATAGACTTGGGGGGGGGGGTTGTAGGGGATAGACTTGGGGGGGGTGGTGGGTGTAGGGGATAGACTTGGGGGGGTGGGGGGTTGTAGGGGATGGTGTGGTGGGTGTAGGGGATAGACTTGGGGGGGGGGGGTTGTAGGGGATAGACTTGGGGGGGTGGGGGTTGTAGGGGATAGACTTGGGGGTGTGGTGGGTGTAGGGGTAGACTTGGGGGGGTGGGGGTTGTAGGGATAGACTTGGGGGGGTGGGGGTTGTAGGGGATAGACTTGGGGGGGTGGTGGGTGTAGGGATAGACTTGGGGGGGTGGTGGTGTAGAGGATAGACTTGGGGGGTGTGGTGGGTGTAGGGGATAGACTTGGGGGGTGTGGTGGGTGTAGGGGATAGACTTGGGGGTGGGGGTTGTAGGGGATAGACTTGGGGGGGGGTGGGGGTTGTAAGGGATAGACTTGGGGGGGGGGGTGGGGGTTGTAGGGGATAGACTTGGGGGGGGGGGTGGGGGGTTGTAGTAATCACTGGTATTGGTCTGTGTTTGTTCCTACCTGCCTTACAACCCCCGGCTGAGGATTTTTAGGCGGATAACAACATTACCAGGTGGGTAAGTGATCCTCGTTTAAGTTGGAACAGAACAACACGGGAATAACAAAGTGTAACCATTGTGTTAGGCAGGTAATAACATCACCAGGTGGGTAAGTTGATCCTCGTTTAAGGTTGGAACAGAGCAGCACGGGAATAACAAAGTGTAACCATTGTGTTTGTAACAATCACTGTCTTTACTCTCCACTTGTAGAATTAGGTTAGGTTAGGTTAGGTTAGGTTAGGTTAGGTTAGGTTAGGTTAGGTTAGGGTTAGGTTAGGTTAGGTTAGGTTAGGTTAGGTTAGATGGTGAATGTGGTGCAGGTGGGATGAGAGGTCAATATGCTGACCTTGGCTGCCCCAGGGAGTGCCAAACCACACGTCTCTGTGTGTGTTGTGTGTGTGTGTGTGTTTGGAGGCTTCTGATTCCTCCAAACTATGCCAACAAACACCTCCTTCCATATAGGTGTGTGTGTTTGTGTTAGAGAGAGAGAGGGAGAGTGTGTTGTGTGTTAGAGATGAGAGTGAGTGAGTGAGAATGTGTGTGTGTGTGTGTGTGTGTGTTAGAGAGAGAGAGGGAGAGACAATGTGTGTGTGTGTGTGTTTGGAGGGTTCTGATTCCTCCAAACTATTCCATGAAACAAGCTCCTTCCATATAGGTGTGTGTGTGTGTGTGTTAGAGAGAGAATGTGTGTGTATATGTGTGTTAGAGAGAGAATGTGTGTGTATGTGTGTTAGAGAGAGAATGTGTGTGTGTGTGTGTGTGTGTGTTTGGAGGGTTCTGATTCCTCCAAACTATTCCATGAAACAAGCTCCATCCATATAGGTGTGTGTGTGTGTGTGTGTGTGTGTTAGAGAGGAGGGAGAGAGAATAGGTGTGTGGTGTGTGTGTGTGTGTGTGTGTTTGGAGGCTTCTGATTCCTCCTAACCATGCCATGAAACAAGCTCCTTCCATATAGGTGTGTGTGTGTGTGTGTTAGAGAGAGAATGTGTGTGTATATGTGTGTTAGAGAGAGAATGTGTGTGTATGTGTGTTAGAGAGAGAATGTGTGTGTGTGTGTGTGTGTGTTTGGAGGCTTCTGATTCCTCCAAACTATGCCACCAAACCAACTCCTTCCATATACTGTAGGTGTGTGTGTGTGTGTGTGTTAGAGAGGAGGGAGAGAGAATAGGTGTGTGTGTGTGTGTGTTGGAGGGTTCTGATTCCTCCAAACTATGCCACCAAACCAACTCCCTTCCATATACTGTAGGTGTGTGTGTTTCATGTTAATATTTAGAGGAATTATTTGCTCTAAGTTTACCACCCAACATTGTACTGTCTCTCTAAAGGGGGTGCGGGAATAGGGGGACAGGCTTGGGGGGGGTTTAGGGGGGGTGCGGGAATAGGGGGACAGGCTTGGGGGGGGGTTTAGGGGGGTGCAGGAGTAGGGCACAGGCTTGGGGTGGTTTTGGGGGATGCGGGAGTAGGGGGACAGGCTTGGGGGAGGGGGGTTAGGGGGGTGCAGGAGTAGGGCACAGGCTTGGGGTGGTTTTGGGGGATGCGGGGAGTAGGGGGACAGGCTGGGAGGGGGGGGGGGGGTTAGGGGGGTGCAGGAGTAGGGCACAGGCTTGGGGGTGGTTTTGGGGGATGCGGGAGTAGGGGGACAGGCTGGGGGGGGGGGGGGTTAGGGGGGTGCAGGAGTAGGGCACAGGCTTGGGGTGGTTTTGGGGGATGCGGGAGTAGGGGGACAGGCTGGGAGGGGGAGGGGGGTTAGGGGGGTGCTGGAATAGAGGACAAGCCTTCTACCCACCCAAGCCTGTCCCCCTATTCCCGCACCCCCAAACCCCCCCCCCCCCAAGCCTTGTCCCCTACTCCCGCACCCCCAAACCCCCCCTCCCCCAAGCCTTGTCCCCTACTCCCGCACCCCCAAACCCCCCCCCCCAAGCCTTGTCCCCTACTCCCGCACCCCCAAACCCCCCCTCCCCCAAGCCTTGTCCCCTACTCCCGCACCCCCAAACCCCCCCTCCCCCAAGCCTTGTCCCCTACTCCCGCACCCCCAAACCCCCCCTCCCCCAAGCCTTGTCCCCTACTCCCGCACCCCCAAACCCCCCCTCCCCCCAAGCCTTGTCCCCTACTCCCGCACCCCCAAACCCCCCCCCCCCCCCGCCAAGCCTTGTCCCCTACTCCCGCACCCCCAAACCCCCCCCCCCCAAGCCTATATGGATCATTATATTTGACACCAACTGTATGTATGTATGTATGTATGTATGTATGTATGTATGTATGTATGTATGTATGTACAGTCTAATTATATAATAATATACAGTTTGTATGTATGTGTGTGTAGGTTGGATTTAGAAATATGTTTATTACTAATTAATTTATCTACTTTACAGGTGTGTAGTGAAGAGAGAAGAAGAGAGGAGGAGGAGGAGAGGAGAGAAGAAGAGAGGAGGAGAGGAGAGAAGGAGAACACAAGAGAAGAAGAGAGGAGGAGGAGGAGAGGAGAGAAGGAGAACACAAGAGAAGAGAGAGAAGGAGAACACAAGAGGAGAGGAGAGAAGGAGAACACAAGAGAAGAGAGGA
>JAWQEG010004220.1:117500-132500 GCA_033782935.1 Petrolisthes cinctipes
CTACTACTACTACTACTACTACTACAAATTGTGAGTGTTTTATGGAGTTACTGTGTGTGTGTATTTTGTCACACACACACACACACACACACACACAAAATATGTTATTGTTGTTATAAAATTATCACTGATGTTGTAATAATATTTGTCTGTGTGTGTGTGATATATCTCTCTCTTTCTCTCTCACACACACAGACAGACAGACAGTATTATAACATCATCAATAATTTTTACTTACTTTTAGGTATGTAATTATCACTGATGTTGTTATAATATTTGTCTGTCTGTGTGTGTGTGTGTGAGAGAGAGAGATATATCTTTCTCTCTCACACACACACAGACAGACAGACAATATTATAACATCAATAATTTTTACTTAAACCCTACATTCTTTTATGTATGTATGTAATTATCACTGATGTTATTATAATATTTGTCTGCCTGTGTGTGTGAGAGAGTGAGTGATATCTCTCTCTCTCTCACACACACACAGTATTATTATAACATCAATAACTTTTAGGTATGTAATTATCACTGATGATGTTATAATATTTGTCTGTGTGTGTGTGTGATATTTCTCTCACACACACACACACACACAAATATTATAATAACATCAATAATTTTTACTTAAACCCTACATTCTTTTATGTATGTAATTATCACTGATGTTATTATAATGTTTGTTTGTGTGTGTGTGTGTGTGTGTGTGTGTGTGTGTGTGTTATTTCTCTCACACACACACAGACAAATATTATAATAACATCAATAATTTTTAATTGAACCCTACACCCTTACAGGTATAAATTAATTTATTCATTCACCTGGTGGAATTATAATTATGTTAATTAATACTATAGAGGTTTTTTAATAAAGTATACTAATTAATATGTATTTAATTTTTATTTCCTGTTATTATACAATATTATATTAGAGGTTTTGTTCTCTTGTTCTTCTCTCTCTCTTCTCTCTTGTTGTTGTTCTTCTCTCCTCTCTTGTTGTTGTTCTCTTCTTCTCCTCTCTTGTTGTTGTTCTCTTCTTCTCCTCTCGTGTTGTTCTCTTGTGTCCTCCTCCTCCTCTTCTTCTCTCTCTCTCTCACTTGTCACCTGTAAAATAAACAAATTAATTAGTGTTAAGGTCATATCTAAATAGAAAAATAAATAAATTTGGAGCAAACTATTCCTCCAAGCTACATACATACATACATACAAACTGTATATTATATAAATTATACTGGGCAATTAGGTTGATCAGAAAACAAACTAATAATAATAAAAACAATAATAAAAATACTAACAATAATAATAATACTAACAATAATAATAATAAAAACAATAATAATAATAAAAACAATAATAAAAATACTAACAATAATAATAATACTAACAATAATAATAATAAAAACAATAATAATAATAAAAACAATAATAAAAATACTAACAATAATAAAAATACTAACAATAATAATAATACTAACAATAATAATAATAAAAACAATAATAATAATAAAAACAATAATAAAAATACTAACAATAATAATAATACTAACAATAATAATAATAAAAACAATAATAATAATAATAAAAACAATAATAATAATAATAATAAAAAAAATAATAATAATAAAAATAATAATAATAAAAATAATAATAATAAAAACAATAAAAATAATAATAAAAATAACCTAACTACCAGAAAACAGATACCTTCAATGGTACTAATAATAATTTAGAGATGCGTTTGGAGGAATCAATAATAATAATAAAAATAATAATAATAATAAAAATAATAAAAATAATAATAATAAAAATAATAATAATAATAATAATATTCTCTTAAGTGAATTTGAAGGCTACTGATTCCTCCTAACTATTTTTCCAAGCAACAACAGAACACCAGGAAACATTTGGAGGAATCACAGACCTTCCAATTCAATAAACAAATTAATTTTCCCTTTAACTCAGAGAGCCATATAGAAATAATAATATAATATTAATAATAAGGGAGCCATATAGAAAGTGATTTGTACAGTCAGAGACAAATGAAAACCTGTAATTTATCACCAACAAGTATGTATGTATGTTTGTTGTTGATAGTAACAGACTGTATGTAAAGTTTATATTAAGGTGGTGCAGGAATAGGGGGGGGGGTTTAGGGGGGTGTGGGAGTAGGGGGACAGGCTTGGGGGGTGCAGGAGTAGGGGGACAGGCTTGGGGGGGAGGTTAGGGGTGTGTGGGAATAAGGGACAGGCTTTCTACCCACCCCAAGCCTGTCCCCCTACTCCAGCACCCCCCAAGCCTGTCCCCTACTCCTGCACCCCCCCCCCCAAAGCCTGTATCCTACTCCCGCACCCCCCTAAACCCCCCCCCCCTTAAGGTGACAGAACGTGAAGACCAACATGCTGAGAAAAAAACACTTTATTTATAGACAGAAAAGTAAGTATTTATTCTGGACGATTCAGAGGGCATCTACCATATAGGTGTGTGTGTGTTTGGAGGCTTCTGATTCCTCCTGACTATGCCACAAAACAAACAACCTCCTTCCATATACTGTAGGTGTGTGTGTGTGTGTGTGTTAGAGAGAGAGGGAGAGTGTGTGTGTGTGTTAGAGAGAGAGGGAGAGTGTGTGTGAGTGTGTGTGTGTGTGTTAGAGAGGGAGAGAAAATGTGTGTGTGTGTGTGTGTGTTTGGAGGCTTCTGATTCCTCCTGACTATGCCATCAAACAACCTCCTTCCATATAGTACTGCTGAAGTACTACTGAAGGAGGTGGTAGTACTACTGTAGAGGAAGGTAGTACTACTGAAGAAGGAGGTAGTACTACTGTAGAGGAAGGTAGTACTACTGAAGGAGGTGGTAGTACTACTGTAGAGGAAGGTAGTACTACTGAAGAAGGAGGTAGTACTACTGTAGAGGAAGGTAGTACTACTGAAGGAGGTGGTAGTACTACTGTAGAGGAAGGTAGTACTACTGAAGAAGGAGGTAGTACTACTGTAGAGGAAGGTAGTACTACTGAAGGAGGTGGTAGTACTACTGTAGAGGAAGGTAGTACTACTGAAGAAGGAGGTAGTACTACTGAAGAGGGAGGCAGATGCCTCTGAAACATCCAGAATAAATACTCTCTGTTTATAAAAAAAGTGGGTTTTTCTCAGGGCAGAACTTTGTTGGTAGTAAATGTGGACCAACTGAGAGAGAGAGAGAGAGAGAGAGAGAGAGAGAGAGAGAGAGAGAGAGAGAGAGAGAGAGAGAGAGAGAGAGAGAGAGAGAGAGAAATGAATGAAGGGAAGGGAACAGAGAGAGAGAGAATGGAAGGAAGAAAGGAATGAATGAATGAATGAAGGGAAGAGAGAGAGAGAGAGAGAGAGAGAGAGAAATACAACAATGTAATTCCATAAACACTTACAGTTGATATTGTTGATGTTGTTGTTGTTGTAGTTCCTCAAGGTGTCTAGCCAAGCATCCCCAAGATCCTATGGTTTTGCTTTTACTGTTGTTGTTGTTGATGGAAGGAAGAACACAGTGGACAACAAACAAATGATGAAGGTTCCTCAGTCTCTTGTACAACTCTGTAACAAAATACAACCTATTTAATTCATGGATGAGCAGGGAATAGGGGGACAGGCTTGGTGGGGGGGTTAGGGGGGTGCTGGAGTAGGGGGACAGGCTTGGGGGGGTGCAGGAATAGGGGGACAGGCTTGGGGGGGTGCAGGAATAGGGGGACAGGCTTGGGGGGGTGCAGGAATAGGGGGACAGGCTTGGGGGGGTGCAGGAATAGGGGGACAGGCTTGGGGGGGTGTTGGAGTAGGGGGACAGGCTTGGGGGGGTGCAGGAATAGGGGGACAGGCTTGGGGGGGTGTTGGAGTAGGGGGACAGGCTTGGGGGGGTGCAGGAATAGGGGGACAGGCTTGGGGGGGTGTTGGAGTAGGGGGACAGGCTTGGGGGGGTGTTGGAGTAGGGGGACAGGCTTGGGGGGGTGTTGGAGTAGGGGGACAGGCTTGGGGGGGGGGAGGGTTAAGGGGGTGCGGGAATATGGGACAAGCTTTCTACCCACCCCATGCCTGTCCCCCTATTCCCGCACCCCCCTAATCCCCCACCAAGCCTGCCCCCCTCTTAAGGTTAATTCTATGTCTCTTTTACAACTCAACTCTACAACTCTCTAATAACAAATTACAACCTATTTTGATGGTAAATTGGAGGGCTAAGCAAATCTTTCAGGGTTGATTCCACAGTGATATTGGTTTGTTAGCTTCCCAACCAACCACACTTGTAAGGCTTCATTATTATAGGGTTGATTCCACAGTGATATTGGTTTGTTAGCTTCCCAACCAACCACACTTATAAGGCTTCATTATTATAGGGTTGATTCCACAGTGATATTGGTTTGTTAGCTTCCCAACCAACCACACTTGTAAGGCTTCATTATTCTAGGGTTGATTCCACAGTGGTATTGGTTTGTAAGCTTCCCAACCAACCACACTTGTAAGGCTTCATTATTCTAGGGTTGATTCCACAGTGGTATTGGTTTGGTAGCTTCCCAACCAACCACACTTGTAAGGCTTCATTATTTTCCAAAAGCTGAGTATCCACATTCACAAAATCTATCCAACAGTTAGATAATAATAATAATAATAATAATAATAATAATAATAATAATAATAATAATAATACCAGTAATAATAATAATAATAATAATAATAATAATCACTGTATAGTTAACTCACCAAATTCATTAAATAATTCAGCCACAAGTCATTTAATAATAATAATAAAAATAATAGTAATAATACCAGTAATAATAATAATAATAATAATAATGATGATGATAACTGTATAGTTAACTCACCAAATTCATTAAATAATTCACCCATAAGTCATTTACACGGTTAACATTGTTTCGTTTGCGTGCTTACAAACCAATACCAACCACTGTGGAATGGACTCAAAGATAGGTACAGTAAGTATATAGATAGAGAGACAGATATATAGACTGAGAGACCTCCAGATACAAAGATAGGTACAGTAGGTAAATAGATAAAGAGACAGATATATAGACTGAGAGACCTCCAGATACAAAGATAGGTACAGTAGGTAAATAGATAAAGAGACAGATATATAGACTGAGAGACCTCCAGATACAAAGATAGGTACAGTAGGTAAATAGATAAAGAGACAGATATATAGACTGAGAGACCTCCAGATACAAAGATAGGTACAGTAGGTAAATAGATAAAGAGACAGATATATAGACTGAGAGACCTCCAGATACAAAGATAGGTACAGTAGGTAAATAGATAAAGAGACAGATATATAGACTGAGAGACCTCCAGATACAAAGATAGGTACAGTAGGTAAATAGATAAAGAGACAGATATATAGACTGAGAGACCTCCAGATACAAAGATAGGTACAGTAGGTAAATAGATAAAGAGACAGATATATAGACTGAGAGACCTCCAGATACAAAGATAGGTACAGTAGGTAAATAGATAAAGAGACAGATATATAGACTGAGAGACCTCCAGATACAAAGATAGGTACAGTAGGTAAATAGATAAAGAGACAGATATATAGACTGAGAGACCTCCAGATACAAAGATAGGTACAGTAGGTAAATAGATAAAGAGACAGATATATAGACTGAGAGACCTCCAGATACAAAGATAGGTACAGTAGGTAAATAGATAAAGAGACAGATATATAGACTGAGAGACCTCCAGATACAAAGATAGGTACAGTAGGTAAATAGATAAAGAGACAGATATATAGACTGAGAGACCTCCAGATACAAAGATAGGTACAGTAAGTATATAGATAGAGAGACAGATATATAGACTGAGAGACCTCCAGATACAAAGATAGGTACAGTAAGTATATAGATAGAGAGACAGATATATAGACTGAGAGACCTCCAGATACAAAGATAGGTACAGTAGGTAAATAGATAAAGAGACAGATATATAGACTGAGAGACCTCCAGATACAAAGATAGGTACAGTAGGTAAATAGATAAAGAGACAGATATATAGACTGAGAGACCTCCAGATACAAAGATAGGTACAGTAGGTAAATAGATAAAGAGACAGATATATAGACTGAGAGACCTCCAGATACAAAGATAGGTACAGTAGGTAAATAGATAAAGAGACAGATATATAGACTGAGAGACCTCCAGATACAAAGATAGGTACAGTAGGTAAATAGATAAAGAGACAGATATATAGACTGAGAGACCTCCAGATACAAAGATAGGTACAGTAGGTAAATAGATAAAGAGACAGATATATAGACTGAGAGACCTCCAGATACAAAGATAGGTACAGTAGGTAAATAGATAAAGAGACAGATATATAGACTGAGAGACCTCCAGATACAAAGATAGGTACAGTAGGTAAATAGATAAAGAGACAGATATATAGACTGAGAGACCTCCAGATACAAAGATAGGTACAGTAGGTAAATAGATAAAGAGACAGATATATAGACTGAGAGACCTCCAGATACAAAGATAGGTACAGTAGGTAAATAGATAAAGAGACAGATATATAGACTGAGAGACCTCCAGATACAAAGATAGGTACAGTAGGTAAATAGATAAAGAGACAGATATATAGACTGAGAGACCTCCAGATACAAAGATAGGTACAGTAGGTAAATAGATAAAGAGACAGATATATAGACTGAGAGACCTCCAGATACAAAGATAGGTACAGTAGGTAAATAGATAAAGAGACAGATATATAGACTGAGAGACCTCCAGATACAAAGATAGGTACAGTAGGTAAATAGATAAAGAGACAGATATATAGACTGAGAGACCTCCAGATACAAAGATAGGTACAGTAGGTAAATAGATAAAGAGACAGATATATAGACTGAGAGACCTCCAGATACAAAGATAGGTACAGTAGGTAAATAGATAAAGAGACAGATATATAGACTGAGAGACCTCCAGATACAAAGATAGGTACAGTAGGTAAATAGATAAAGAGACAGATATATAGACTGAGAGACCTCCAGATACAAAGATAGGTACAGTAGGTAAATAGATAAAGAGACAGATATATAGACTGAGAGACCTCCAGATACAAAGATAGGTACAGTAGGTAAATAGATAAAGAGACAGATATATAGACTGAGAGACCTCCAGATACAAAGATAGGTACAGTAGGTAAATAGATAAAGAGACAGATATATAGACTGAGAGACCTCCAGATACAAAGATAGGTACAGTAGGTAAATAGATAAAGAGACAGATATATAGACTGAGAGACCTCCAGATACAAAGATAGGTACAGTAGGTAAATAGATAAAGAGACAGATATATAGACTGAGAGACCTCCAGATACAAAGATAGGTACAGTAGGTAAATAGATAAAGAGACAGATATATAGACTGAGAGACCTCCAGATACAAAGATAGGTACAGTAGGTAAATAGATAAAGAGACAGATATATAGACTGAGAGACCTCCAGATACAAAGATAGGTACAGTAGGTAAATAGATAAAGAGACAGATATATAGACTGAGAGACCTCCAGATACAAAGATAGGTACAGTAGGTAAATAGATAAAGAGACAGATATATAGACTGAGAGACCTCCAGATACAAAGATAGGTACAGTAGGTAAATAGATAAAGAGACAGATATATAGACTGAGAGACCTCCAGATACAAAGATAGGTACAGTAGGTAAATAGATAAAGAGACAGATATATAGACTGAGAGACCTCCAGATACAAAGATAGGTACAGTAGGTAAATAGATAAAGAGACAGATATATAGACTGAGAGACCTCCAGATACAAAGATAGGTACAGTAGGTAAATAGATAAAGAGACAGATATATAGACTGAGAGACTCCAGATACAAAGATAGGTACAGTAGGTAAATAGATAAAGAGACAGATATATAGACTGAGAGACCTCCAGATACAAAGATAGGTACAGTAGGTAAATAGATAAAGAGACAGATATATAGACTGAGAGACCTCCAGATACAAAGATAGGTACAGTAGGTAAATAGATAAAGAGACAGATATATAGACTGAGAGACCTCCAGATACAAAGATAGGTACAGTAGGTAAATAGATAAAGAGACAGATATATAGACTGAGAGACCTCCAGATACAAAGATAGGTACAGTAGGTAAATAGATAAAGAGACAGATATATAGACTGAGAGACCTCCAGATACAAAGATAGGTACAGTAGGTAAATAGATAAAGAGACAGATATATAGACTGAGAGACCTCCAGATACAAAGATAGGTACAGTAGGTAAATAGATAAAGAGACAGATATATAGACTGAGAGACCTCCAGATACAAAGATAGGTACAGTAGGTAAATAGATAGAGAGACAGATATATAGACTGAGAGACCTCCAGATACAAAGATAGGTACAGTAGGTAAATAGATAAAGAGACAGATATATAGACTGAGAGACCTCCAGATACAAAGATAGGTACAGTAGGTAAATAGATAAAGAGACAGATATATAGACTGAGAGACCTCCAGATACAAAGATAGGTACAGTAGGTAAATAGATAAAGAGACAGATATATAGACTGAGAGACCTCCAGATACAAAGATAGGTACAGTAGGTAAATAGATAAAGAGACAGATATATAGACTGAGAGACCTCCAGATACAAAGATAGGTACAGTAGGTAAATAGATAAAGAGACAGATATATAGACTGAGAGACCTCCAGATACAAAGATAGGTACAGTAGGTAAATAGATAAAGAGACAGATATATAGACTGAGAGACCTCCAGATACAAAGATAGGTACAGTAGGTAAATAGATAAAGAGACAGATATATAGACTGAGAGACCTCCAGATACAAAGATAGGTACAGTAGGTAAATAGATAAAGAGACAGATATATAGACTGAGAGACCTCCAGATACAAAGATAGGTACAGTAGGTAAATAGATAAAGAGACAGATATATAGACTGAGAGACCTCCAGATACAAAGATAGGTACAGTAGGTAAATAGATAAAGAGACAGATATATAGACTGAGAGACCTCCAGATACAAAGATAGGTACAGTAGGTAAATAGATAAAGAGACAGATATATAGACTGAGAGACCTCCAGATACAAAGATAGGTACAGTAGGTAAATAGATAAAGAGACAGATATATAGACTGAGAGACCTCCAGATACAAAGATAGGTACAGTAGGTAAATAGATAAAGAGACAGATATATAGACTGAGAGACCTCCAGATACAAAGATAGGTACAGTAGGTAAATAGATAAAGAGACAGATATATAGACTGAGAGACCTCCAGATACAAAGATAGGTACAGTAGGTAAATAGATAAAGAGACAGATATATAGACTGAGAGACCTCCAGATACAAAGATAGGTACAGTAGGTAAATAGATAAAGAGACAGATATATAGACTGAGAGACCTCCAGATACAAAGATAGGTACAGTAGGTAAATAGATAAAGAGACAGATATATAGACTGAGAGACCTCCAGATACAAAGATAGGTACAGTAGGTAAATAGATAAAGAGACAGATATATAGACTGAGAGACCTCCAGATACAAAGATAGGTACAGTAGGTAAATAGATAAAGAGACAGATATATAGACTGAGAGACCTCCAGATACAAAGATAGGTACAGTAGGTAAATAGATAAAGAGACAGATATATAGACTGAGAGACCTCCAGATACAAAGATAGGTACAGTAGGTAAATAGATAAAGAGACAGATATATAGACTGAGAGACCTCCAGATACAAAGATAGGTACAGTAGGTAAATAGATAAAGAGACAGATATATAGACTGAGAGACCTCCAGATACAAAGATAGGTACAGTAGGTAAATAGATAAAGAGACAGATATATAGACTGAGAGACCTCCAGATACAAAGATAGGTACAGTAGGTAAATAGATAAAGAGACAGATATATAGACTGAGAGACCTCCAGATACAAAGATAGGTACAGTAGGTAAATAGATAAAGAGACAGATATATAGACTGAGAGACCTCCAGATACAAAGATAGGTACAGTAGGTAAATAGATAAAGAGACAGATATATAGACTGAGAGACCTCCAGATACAAAGATAGGTACAGTAGGTAAATAGATAAAGAGACAGATATATAGACTGAGAGACCTCCAGATACAAAGATAGGTACAGTAGGTAAATAGATAAAGAGACAGATATATAGACTGAGAGACCTCCAGATACAAAGATAGGTACAGTAGGTAAATAGATAAAGAGACAGATATATAGACTGAGAGACCTCCAGATACAAAGATAGGTACAGTAGGTAAATAGATAAAGAGACAGATATATAGACTGAGAGACCTCCAGATACAAAGATAGGTACAGTAGGTAAATAGATAAAGAGACAGATATATAGACTGAGAGACCTCCAGATACAAAGATAGGTACAGTAGGTAAATAGATAAAGAGACAGATATATAGACTGAGAGACCTCCAGATACAAAGATAGGTACAGTAGGTAAATAGATAAAGAGACAGATATATAGACTGAGAGACCTCCAGATACAAAGATAGGTACAGTAGGTAAATAGATAAAGAGACAGATATATAGACTGAGAGACCTCCAGATACAAAGATAGGTACAGTAGGTAAATAGATAAAGAGACAGATATATAGACTGAGAGACCTCCAGATACAAAGATAGGTACAGTAGGTAAATAGATAAAGAGACAGATATATAGACTGAGAGACCTCCAGATACAAAGATAGGTACAGTAGGTAAATAGATAAAGAGACAGATATATAGACTGAGAGACCTCCAGATACAAAGATAGGTACAGTAGGTAAATAGATAAAGAGACAGATATATAGACTGAGAGACCTCCAGATACAAAGATAGGTACAGTAGGTAAATAGATAAAGAGACAGATATATAGACTGAGAGACCTCCAGATACAAAGATAGGTACAGTAGGTAAATAGATAAAGAGACAGATATATAGACTGAGAGACCTCCAGATACAAAGATAGGTACAGTAGGTAAATAGATAAAGAGACAGATATATAGACTGAGAGACCTCCAGATACAAAGATAGGTACAGTAGGTAAATAGATAAAGAGACAGATATATAGACTGAGAGACCTCCAGATACAAAGATAGGTACAGTAGGTAAATAGATAAAGAGACAGATATATAGACTGAGAGACCTCCAGATACAAAGATAGGTACAGTAGGTAAATAGATAAAGAGACAGATATATAGACTGAGAGACCTCCAGATACAAAGATAGGTACAGTAGGTAAATAGATAAAGAGACAGATATATAGACTGAGAGACCTCCAGATACAAAGATAGGTACAGTAGGTAAATAGATAAAGAGACAGATATATAGACTGAGAGACCTCCAGATACAAAGATAGGTACAGTAGGTAAATAGATAAAGAGACAGATATATAGACTGAGAGACCTCCAGATACAAAGATAGGTACAGTAGGTAAATAGATAAAGAGACAGATATATAGACTGAGAGACCTCCAGATACAAAGATAGGTACAGTAGGTAAATAGATAAAGAGACAGATATATAGACTGAGAGACCTCCAGATACAAAGATAGGTACAGTAGGTAAATAGATAAAGAGACAGATATATAGACTGAGAGACCTCCAGATACAAAGATAGGTACAGTAGGTAAATAGATAAAGAGACAGATATATAGACTGAGAGACCTCCAGATACAAAGATAGGTACAGTAGGTAAATAGATAAAGAGACAGATATATAGACTGAGAGACCTCCAGATACAAAGATAGGTACAGTAGGTAAATAGATAAAGAGACAGATATATAGACTGAGAGACCTCCAGATACAAAGATAGGTACAGTAGGTAAATAGATAAAGAGACAGATATATAGACTGAGAGACCTCCAGATACAAAGATAGGTACAGTAGGTAAATAGATAAAGAGACAGATATATAGACTGAGAGACCTCCAGATACAAAGATAGGTACAGTAGGTAAATAGATAAAGAGACAGATATATAGACTGAGAGACCTCCAGATACAAAGATAGGTACAGTAGGTAAATAGATAAAGAGACAGATATATAGACTGAGAGACCTCCAGATACAAAGATAGGTACAGTAGGTAAATAGATAAAGAGACAGATATATAGACTGAGAGACCTCCAGATACAAAGATAGGTACAGTAGGTAAATAGATAAAGAGACAGATATATAGACTGAGAGACCTCCAGATACAAAGATAGGTACAGTAGGTAAATAGATAAAGAGACAGATATATAGACTGAGAGACCTCCAGATACAAAGATAGGTACAGTAGGTAAATAGATAAAGAGACAGATATATAGACTGAGAGACCTCCAGATACAAAGATAGGTACAGTAGGTAAATAGATAAAGAGACAGATATATAGACTGAGAGACCTCCAGATACAAAGATAGGTACAGTAGGTAAATAGATAAAGAGACAGATATATAGACTGAGAGACCTCCAGATACAAAGATAGGTACAGTAGGTAAATAGATAAAGAGACAGATATATAGACTGAGAGACCTCCAGATACAAAGATAGGTACAGTAGGTAAATAGATAAAGAGACAGATATATAGACTGAGAGACCTCCAGATACAAAGATAGGTACAGTAGGTAAATAGATAAAGAGACAGATATATAGACTGAGAGACCTCCAGATACAAAGATAGGTACAGTAGGTAAATAGATAAAGAGACAGATATATAGACTGAGAGACCTCCAGATACAAAGATAGGTACAGTAGGTAAATAGATAAAGAGACAGATATATAGACTGAGAGACCTCCAGATACAAAGATAGGTACAGTAGGTAAATAGATAAAGAGACAGATATATAGACTGAGAGACCTCCAGATACAAAGATAGGTACAGTAGGTAAATAGATAAAGAGACAGATATATAGACTGAGAGACCTCCAGATACAAAGATAGGTACAGTAGGTAAATAGATAAAGAGACAGATATATAGACTGAGAGACCTCCAGATACAAAGATAGGTACAGTAGGTAAATAGATAAAGAGACAGATATATAGACTGAGAGACCTCCAGATACAAAGATAGGTACAGTAGGTAAATAGATAAAGAGACAGATATATAGACTGAGAGACCTCCAGATACAAAGATAGGTACAGTAGGTAAATAGATAAAGAGACAGATATATAGACTGAGAGACCTCCAGATACAAAGATAGGTACAGTAGGTAAATAGATAAAGAGACAGATATATAGACTGAGAGACCTCCAGATACAAAGATAGGTACAGTAGGTAAATAGATAAAGAGACAGATATATAGACTGAGAGACCTCCAGATACAAAGATAGGTACAGTAGGTAAATAGATAAAGAGACAGATATATAGACTGAGAGACCTCCAGATACAAAGATAGGTACAGTAGGTAAATAGATAAAGAGACAGATATATAGACTGAGAGACCTCCAGATACAAAGATAGGTACAGTAGGTAAATAGATAAAGAGACAGATATATAGACTGAGAGACCTCCAGATACAAAGATAGGTACAGTAGGTAAATAGATAAAGAGACAGATATATAGACTGAGAGACCTCCAGATACAAAGATAGGTACAGTAGGTAAATAGATAAAGAGACAGATATATAGACTGAGAGACCTCCAGATACAAAGATAGGTACAGTAGGTAAATAGATAAAGAGACAGATATATAGACTGAGAGACCTCCAGATACAAAGATAGGTACAGTAGGTAAATAGATAAAGAGACAGATATATAGACTGAGAGACCTCCAGATACAAAGATAGGTACAGTAGGTAAATAGATAAAGAGACAGATATATAGACTGAGAGACCTCCAGATACAAAGATAGGTACAGTAGGTAAATAGATAAAGAGACAGATATATAGACTGAGAGACCTCCAGATACAAAGATAGGTACAGTAGGTAAATAGATAAAGAGACAGATATATAGACTGAGAGACCTCCAGATACAAAGATAGGTACAGTAGGTAAATAGATAAAGAGACAGATATATAGACTGAGAGACCTCCAGATACAAAGATAGGTACAGTAGGTAAATAGATAAAGAGACAGATATATAGACTGAGAGACCTCCAGATACAAAGATAGGTACAGTAGGTAAATAGATAAAGAGACAGATATATAGACTGAGAGACCTCCAGATACAAAGATAGGTACAGTAGGTAAATAGATAAAGAGACAGATATATAGACTGAGAGACCTCCAGATACAAAGATAGGTACAGTAGGTAAATAGATAAAGAGACAGATATATAGACTGAGAGACCTCCAGATACAAAGATAGGTACAGTAGGTAAATAGATAAAGAGACAGATATATAGACTGAGAGACCTCCAGATACAAAGATAGGTACAGTAGGTAAATAGATAAAGAGACAGATATATAGACTGAGAGACCTCCAGATACAAAGATAGGTACAGTAGGTAAATAGATAAAGAGACAGATATATAGACTGAGAGACCTCCAGATACAAAGATAGGTACAGTAGGTAAATAGATAAAGAGACAGATATATAGACTGAGAGACCTCCAGATACAAAGATAGGTACAGTAGGTAAATAGATAAAGAGACAGATATATAGACTGAGAGACCTCCAGATACAAAGATAGGTACAGTAGGTAAATAGATAAAGAGACAGATATATAGACTGAGAGACCTCCAGATACAAAGATAGGTACAGTAGGTAAATAGATAAAGAGACAGATATATAGACTGAGAGACCTCCAGATACAAAGATAGGTAAGTAAGTATATAGATAGAGAGACAAACATAGATGAACAGACATATAGACAGGAAAAAAATATATAAGCTGACAATGTACAGTTGGCCCCGGGAATTCTTACACAGCCTGTATGCAAAGAGAGGTCGTTATTGCACAGCCTGTATGCAAAGAGAGGTCGTTATTGCACAGCCTGTATGCAAAGAGAGGTCGTTATTGCACAGCCTGTATGCAAAGAGAGGTCGTTATTACACAGCCTGT
>JAWQEG010004220.1:140000-145450 GCA_033782935.1 Petrolisthes cinctipes
GAATTAATTAGATGCGAATACATAAACAACGAATTAATTAGATGCGAATACATAAACAACGAATTAATTAGATGCGAATACATAAACAACGAATTAATTAGATGCGAATACATAAACAACGAATTAATTAGATGCGAATACATAAACAACGAATTAATTAGATGCGAATACATAAACAACGAATTAATTAGATGCGAATACATAAACAACGAATTAATTAGATGCGAATACATAAACAACGAATTAATTAGATGCGAATACATAAACAACGAATTAATTAGATGCGAATACATAAACAACGAATTAATTAGATGCGAATACATAAACAACGAATTAATTAGATGCGAATACATAAACAACGAATTAATTAGATGCGAATACATAAACAACGAATTAATTAGATGCGAATACATAAACAACGAATTAATTAGATGCGAATACATAAACAACGAATTAATTAGATGCGAATACATAAACAACGAATTAATTAGATGCGAATACATAAACAACGAATTAATTAGATGCGAATACATAAACAACGAATTAATTAGATGCGAATACATAAACAACGAATTAATTAGATGCGAATACATAAACAACGAATTAATTAGATGCGAATACATAAACAACGAATTAATTAGATGCGAATACATAAACAACGAATTAATTAGATGCGAATACATAAACAACGAATTAATTAGATGCGAATACATAAACAACGAATTAATTAGATGCGAATACATAAACAACGAATTAATTAGATGCGAATACATAAACAACGAATTAATTAGATGCGAATACATAAACAACGAATTAATTAGATGCGAATACATAAACAACGAATTAATTAGATGCGAATACATAAACAACGAATTAATTAGATGCGAATACATAAACAACGAATTAATTAGATGCGAATACATAAACAACGAATTAATTAGATGCGAATACATAAACAACGAATTAATTAGATGCGAATACATAAACAACGAATTAATTAGATGCGAATACATAAACAACGAATTAATTAGATGCGAATACATAAACAACGAATTAATTAGATGCGAATACATAAACAACGAATTAATTAGATGCGAATACATAAACAACGAATTAATTAGATGCGAATACATAAACAACGAATTAATTAGATGCGAATACATAAACAACGAATTAATTAGATGCGAATACATAAACAACGAATTAATTAGATGCGAATACATAAACAACGAATTAATTAGATGCGAATACATAAACAACGAATTAATTAGATGCGAATACATAAACAACGAATTAATTAGATGCGAATACATAAACAACGAATTAATTAGATGCGAATACATAAACAACGAATTAATTAGATGCGAATACATAAACAACGAATTAATTAGATGCGAATACATAAACAACGAATTAATTAGATGCGAATACATAAACAACGAATTAATTAGATGCGAATACATAAACAACGAATTAATTAGATGCGAATACATAAACAACGAATTAATTAGATGCGAATACATAAACAACGAATTAATTAGATGCGAATACATAAACAACGAATTAATTAGATGCGAATACATAAACAACGAATTAATTAGATGCGAATACATAAACAACGAATTAATTAGATGCGAATACATAAACAACGAATTAATTAGATGCGAATACATAAACAACGAATTAATTAGATGCGAATACATAAACAACGAATTAATTAGATGCGAATACATAAACAACGAATTAATTAGATGCGAATACATAAACAACGAATTAATTAGATGCGAATACATAAACAACGAATTAATTAGATGCGAATACATAAACAACGAATTAATTAGATGCGAATACATAAACAACGAATTAATTAGATGCGAATACATAAACAACGAATTAATTAGATGCGAATACATAAACAACGAATTAATTAGATGCGAATACATAAACAACGAATTAATTAGATGCGAATACATAAACAACGAATTAATTAGATGCGAATACATAAACAACGAATTAATTAGATGCGAATACATAAACAACGAATTAATTAGATGCGAATACATAAACAACGAATTAATTAGATGCGAATACATAAACAACGAATTAATTAGATGCGAATACATAAACAACGAATTAATTAGATGCGAATACATAAACAACGAATTAATTAGATGCGAATACATAAACAACGAATTAATTAGATGCGAATACATAAACAACGAATTAATTAGATGCGAATACATAAACAACGAATTAATTAGATGCGAATACATAAACAACGAATTAATTAGATGCGAATACATAAACAACGAATTAATTAGATGCGAATACATAAACAACGAATTAATTAGATGCGAATACATAAACAACGAATTAATTAGATGCGAATACATAAACAACGAATTAATTAGATGCGAATACATAAACAACGAATTAATTAGATGCGAATACATAAACAACGAATTAATTAGATGCGAATACATAAACAACGAATTAATTAGATGCGAATACATAAACAACGAATTAATTAGATGCGAATACATAAACAACGAATTAATTAGATGCGAATACATAAACAACGAATTAATTAGATGCGAATACATAAACATATGGCGGAAATTATAATCGGTACCAAAAATAGGACTGAAACTCAATTGGCTTGTTTTTACGGCATACAGTAATAAAAAATAATCAAGAAATGTGTAAAATAATCAAGAAACATGTAAAATAATAAAGAAATGTAATCAAGAAACATGTAAAATAATAAAGAAATGTGTAAAATAATCAAGAAACATGTAAAATAATAAAGAAATGTGTAAAATAATCAAGAAATGTGGAATATTCTCCTATGAGGGATGAATGTGGCATGCCGCTCCCTCACTCCCACCACCACCACATCCTCCACCACCACCATCCTCCCTCACCACCCTCACTCCCACCACCACATCCTCCACCACCATCCTCCCTCACTCCCACCACCACATCCTCCACCACCACCATCCTCCCTCCCACCACATCCTCCACCACCATCCTCCCTCTCACCACCATCCTCCACCACCATCCTCCCTCCACCACCATCCTCCCTCACTCTCACCACCACATCCTCCACCACCATCCTCCCTCACCATCCTCCCTCTCACCACCATCCTTCCTCCCACCACATCCACCACCACCATCCTCCCTCTCACCACCATCCTTCCTCCCACCACCATCCTCCACCACCATCCTCCCTCACTCCCACCACCACATCCTCCACCACCACCATCCTCCCTCACTCCCACCACCATCCTCCACCACCATCCTCCCTCACCATCCTCTCACCACCACCATCCTCCCTCACCATCCTCCCTCTCACTGTCTGCTGTGTCTTGTGATGCTGCTCGGAGTTTTGTTATCTTTTAGTTTTGTTATCTTTTAGTTTTGTTATCTTTTCGTGTGCACTTTTTTCCTTCACAATCAATCCATCAAAGTCATCAGGAATGTCACTAACAATGTTCACTATATCCTCCTCACTCACCATCAATTTTGGAGTCCACACAGGAAAATAATATACAGTTCGTTCAAGAGTAAACAGGGAAATTTCTACCAGATGAAATACCCAAAAGACCATCATTGTTCAAGAGTAAACAGGGAATAATTGAGGTATAAAGGGAAATTCGGATGTTGAAGTAAGGGAAATTTCGTCAAGCAGACCTGGCAACACTGAGCGGGAGTGAGGGAGGCAGTGGTGAGTGGCTGTTTGTTCGGGATTTTTCGCTGTTCACTCAGGATTTTTTTCGTTAGATTTGAAACTATACTTGTTAGATGAGAATATAGGTGATGTCCAAAACGTCGTTAGATACGAATTCGTTAGATTAAAACACGTTAGATGCGAGATCTTACTGTATGTATGTCTCTCTCTCTGTATGGATGTCTGTGTCTGTCTCTCTCTCTCTGTATGTCTGTCTGTCTGTCTGTATGTGTGTGTGTATGTATGTCTGGCTATGGAAACTGTAAACTTTCCCTTTTCTAACCTCAGTGATGGTGAGCTCTTGGTCGCTCTTAGCAGTGATCACCATTTTCCTTTAAACATTATTGAAAATTTAGTATGACATGAATAGTCACTATAATGATAATGATATAGTTAATTTCCAGTTGGTGGTCCAAGAATTTCCTACCCCAAGATGTGAATATTATTTCTGTGACTCAGATATCAACAGTACATTCCATAATAATAATTTTAATGTATTAAACCATAATATTAGCAGTGTTCCCCTTCACTTAGAATCTCTTCTGGACTGTTGCTTAACTCCTTCTGGTATTAATCCTCTGTCTAGAAGTCTGTCTGCTGGTGAGTACCTACCACAGGGATACATTCTAGGCCCTGTTCTTTTCTTCATGTATGTCAATAGTTATCTAAGCAGCAGAAGACAATATTACGGTATATAATAATTATTCCTCTGTCTATAAGTCTGTCTGCTATGGAGTACCTACCACAGGGATACATTCTAGGCCCTGTTCTTTTCTTCATGTATGTCAATAGTTATCTAAGCAGCAGAAGACAATATATGTATATAATATGTATATAATAATTATTCCTCTGTCTATAAGTCTGTCTGCTATGGAGTACTACAAAGATACATTCTGGGCCTTGTTCTTTTCTTCATGTATGTCAATGATATTATTCGCTGTAGTGACAAAGTTAAGTTTCTGCTCTATGCTGATGATACTACAGTCTATGTTCAGGGGCAAAACTTCATTGAAATGGAGGGTATTTTGAATAATGAGCTCATGATCATCTCAAATTGGATTAAGAGTAACAAACTAACTCTTAACACCTCTAAAACAAATTATATGGTGTAACACCCACTCATGACAAACCCATCAAATATTAACATTATAATAGTTAACAACTCACTACAATGTCATAATGAAATAAATTTTCTAGGGATAATTATTGATGATAAACTTTTATGGAAACCACATATACTAGAAGTAACCTCAAAATATACAGACTAATTGGTGTACTTTATAAAATTTGTGATTCTGTTACTACTGATTGCCTCAAACAAATATATTTGTCAATTGTATACCCACATCTTCTATACTGCTCAGCTATCTGGGAAGGAACATTTAAAACATTCACAAACAACCTATTCATTAAAACATTCACAAACGACCTATTCATTGCACAAAACAAACTAATTACAAGGAGTTACAAGGAAAAGAAGTACCCTAGGGGACCTTACGATCCATACAAAGAGGGTACCTGTGTGTGTGTGAGAGTTACAAGGAGTTACAAGGAAAAGAAGTACCCTAGGGGGACCTTACGATCCATACAAAGAGGGTACCTGTGGGTTTAGTTGCGCAAGTAGGCGACCGTCCTCGAATGTGTCATGTGAAACCATCAAGGAACACTCGCACAACGGCTTAAACACCTAGAGAGAGAGAGAGAGAGAGAGACCTTTTAC
>JAWQEG010004221.1:0-12500 GCA_033782935.1 Petrolisthes cinctipes
TCACACACACACACACACACACACACACACACACACCACACAACACAACACAACACAACACAACACAACACAACACAACACAACACAACACAACACAACACAACACAACCACAACACAACACAACACAACACAACACAACACAACACACACAACACAACACAACACAACACAACACAACACAACACAACACAACACACACAACACAACACAACACAACACAACACAACACAACACAACACAACACAACACAACAACAACACAACACAACACACACACACACACACACACACACACACACACACACACACACACACACACACACACCACACCACACACACACACACACACACACACACACACACACACACACACACACAACACAACACAACACAACACAACACAAACACACACAGCCAAAATTAGATTCTTTGCTTATTTGTGTTCCCTTTCAGTCACTGTTAATATTAAGGACCCTGTGATTGTGTATGAGAATTGGAGGCCTTTTGATTCCTCCTGACTATGCCACGAAACACGCTCCTTCCCTATAGGTGTGTGGTGTGTGTGTTTCGTGGCAATATTTCAAGGTCTCGTTTACCTCCAATATTTTTCTGACTACATCACAGGGTCCCATAAGCTCAGTTAGAAGTAGGCACTGCATCCAATAAATTATAACACTACTGATCTATGCTCGACTTGTTTTGATGTCGGTAGTGAGTGAGTGAGTGAGTGATTGTGGAGGTTTGACTAGATAATACAGGGGTATAAATCTGAGAGGTATGTCATTTTCAGAGGAGAGAGAGAGAGAGAGAGAGAGAGAGAGGGAGAGAGAGAGAGAGAGAGAGAGAGAGAGAGAGAGAGAGGAGAGAGAGAGAGAGAGGAGTGTGTGTGTGTGTGTGGGGGTGGGTGGGTTGGTAGGGGGAGAGGGTCTACCTGCCACCATCACGCATCATTACCTGTGTGTGTGTGTGTGTGTGTGTGTGTGTGTGTGTGTGTGTGTGTGTGTGTGTGTGTGTGTGTGTGTGTGTGTGTGTGTGTGTGTGTGTGTGTGTGAGACAGGCAGATAGAGAGGCAGAACATATATTATATATCCAAAGAGGGTGGAAGAGGAAGTAGAGAAGGGATTGAGAAGAAGAGAAGTTAGTGGAGAAGGATAAGAGGAGGAGGAGGGAGAGAAGAGGGAAGAGGAGGAGGAGAAGGGAGAGAAGGGGAAGAGGAGGAGGAGAAGGGGGAAGAAGAGAGGGGAGGAAGGGAGGGAAGGGGGAAAAAAAGAGGGGAGGAAGGGGAAAGAGAGAGAGGGAGGAAGGTGGGAAGGGGGAAGAAGAGAGGAGGAAGGAAGGGAAGGGGAAAAAGAGAGGGGAGGAAGGGGGGAAGAAGAGAAGGGAGGAAAGGGGAAGGGGAAAGAAGAGAGGTGAGAGAAAGGAGGGAAGGGGGGAAGAAGAGAGGGAAGGAAGGAAGGGGGATTGCGTGGTGTGGTGGTGACGGGAGGAATAATTTAAGACCTGACCTAGTCTCTTGAAATAGGGTGGGGGTGGGGATTAAGAACACACACACACACACACACACACATACACACACACACACACACACACACACACACACACACACACACACACACACACACAACCACACACACACACACACACAATAACCATTCCCTTATCATCTCTACACACTTTTAATCTTATCTAACTTCATATGTATTTAATCTATGAATATGTTGATCTAAATTCTATCTGCAGTATATATAAATTTTAGTAAACTTTATAGACATCCTGTATATCTTTCTATCTATCAATATATATCTTAGTTATCTATCAGTATTTTTTATTAATTTTATCATTCTGTCTAATAATATTTTTCTTAGTTATCAATCAGTATATTTTATTTATTTTATTATTCTATCTATCAATATATTTCTTAGTTATCAATCAGTATATTTTATTTATTTTCTTATTCTATCTATCAATATATATTAGTATCTATCTATACATCTCTCTCCATCTCTCCACCTCCACTAGTGTCTGTAAGGGACCCTGTGATGTAGTCAGAAAATTGGAGGTAAACTAGTCCTTCAAATATTGCCACGAAACACACACACCTATATGGAAGGAGCTTGTTTCGTGGTGTAGTCAGGAGGAATCAGAGTCTCCAATTATCATATACGATCACAGGGTCCTTAATGTTGATGTCCTGCTCCATCCTTACTGACGTCAACCACAGCTGACCAACCCAACCCCTCTTCACCCTTACTCCCCCCTGCCCCCATACTCCCCCCTGCCCCCCATACTCCCCCCTCCACCCTTACTCCCCCCTGCCCCCTTACTCCCCCCCTCCCCCCCTGCCCCCTTACTCCCCCCTGCCCCCTTACTCCCCCTCCCCCCCCCCCCCCTCTGCCCCCTTACTCCCCCCTCCCCCCCCCCTCTTTACCTCCCTGACCTTCTCTACTCAGCTACTCTCCTCTCCTTCCTGGCTCTCTCCTCTTCTCTCCTTTCCTTTCCTCTCCCTTCTTCTCCTTCCCTTTCCCCTTTCATTTCCTCTCCCCTTCTCTCCTTTTCTTTCTCTCTTTCCCATTCCTCTCCTCTCCCTTTCCTCTCACCTTCTCTCCTTCCCTTTCCCTTTCATATCCTCTCCTTTTCCTTTTCCCCCTCTCCCTTTCCTTTTCCCTTTCCTCTCTTTCCCTTTCCTTTCTTTCCCTTTCCCTTCTCCTCTCCTCTTCCCTTCTTTCCTTTCCTCTTCCCTTCTTTCCTTTCCTCTCCTCTTCCTTCTTTCCTTTCCTCTCCTCTCCCTCTTCTTTCCCACATCCCTCCCTCCCAGTCTTTCATCCTTCCTTCCTCATCCTCTCTCATTCTCTTCTCCTCTCCTTCATCCTTCCCTCCTCATCCTCTCTCATTCTCTTCATCCTTCCCCCCTCATCCCCTTCCATCTCCTTATATTCATCCCTCCTTTCCTCCCCCCTTCTCTCATACTCTTCTCTCTCTAATTCACCCCTCTCATCCTCTCCCCCCTCTCATCTCCATCCTCTTCCATCTCTACTTCATCCATCCCTCCTCTCTCCTTCATCCTTCCCCCCTCTCATCTCCATCCTCTTCCATCTCTCCTTCATCCTTCCCCTCCCTCTCATCCTCTCCCCACCTCTCCTTCATCCTACCCCACCTCTCTCCTTCATCCTTCCCTCCTCTCCTCCATCCTCTTCCCACCTCTCCTCCATCCATCCCCTCCTCTCTCCTTCATCCTTCTCTCCCATTCTCTCATCCCCTCTCCTTCTTTCCCTCTCTCTCATCCTCTCTCCTTCACCCCTCTCATCCCCTCTCTCCTCCATCCTACCCCCTCTCTCCTTCATCCATCCCTCCTCTCTCCTTCAACCTACCCCCCTCTCTCCTCCATCCTACCCCCCTCTCTCCTTCATCCATCCCTCCTCTCTCCTTCATCCATCCCTCCTCTCTCCTTCATCCTTTCCTCCTCATTCTCTCTCATTCTCTTCCTCCTCTCCCCTCTCCTTCATCCTACCCCCCTCTCTCCTTCATCCTTCCCTCCTCTCTCCTTCATCCATCCCTCCTCTCTCATCCTACCCCCTCTCTCATCTCTCCCCCCTCTCATCTCCATCCTACCCCCCTCTCTCTTCATCCTTCTCTCCCATTCTCTCATCCCCCTCTCCTTCTTCCCTCGTGTGCCATTGTAGCCAACACAAAGAGACCGAGGTTGAGCCGGGAGTTTCCTTACCCCGCTGCATAAAGCTGGACATTGTGGTGGCAACACTGGCTTTACCTCGGATTTGGCACCACTGGGAGAAATGTTTTTTTTTTTTTTTTTTTTTTTTTTTTTTTTTTTTTTTTTTTTTTTTTTTTTTTTTTTTACACCTCACAAGCCGCTCATGGTAACACTGTCGCACCTATTTTTATTTATTTATTATTTTATGCTAAGTGTTCTGGTAACATTTTTTTTTTTATTTACATGTTACTATTATTATTATTATTATTATTATTATTATTATTATTATTATATTGTTGTTATTTTCATTATTTGCGTATTGGTAACCTTGTATTTTTACAGTATTGGCAACATTGAATTATTATTCATATTATATTTGTTTTTTATGTTTGCCTATTGGTAACAATGTTTTTTTTTTTTTGGGGTGGGTGGGAGGAGTGGGGGTATTGATAATATTATTAAGTTTTTATTTTCTTCCTTTCTTCTTACCTTCTTTCCTCCACCCCTTACCTCCTTTCCTCCACCCTTACCTCCTTTCCTCCCACCCCTTACCTCCTTTCCTCCACCCCTTACCTCCTTTCCTCCACCCCTTACCTCCTTTCCTCCACCCCTTACCTCCTTTCCTCCACCCTTTACCTCCTTTCCTCCACCCCTTACCTCCTTTCCTCCACCCCTTACCTCCTTTCCTCTTAGCGAGATTGGCAGGGTTAGGGTAAATGGGGGTATTGTGTGAGAGGGAAACTGACCTCTCTCTCTCTCTCTCTCTCTCCTCTCTCTCTCTCTCTCTCTCTCTCGTCTGTCTGTCTGTCTGTCTGTCTGTCTGTCTGTCTGTCTGTCTCTCTCTCTCTCTCTCTCTCTCTCTCTCTCTCCTCTCTCTCTCTCTCTCTCTCTCTCTCTCTCTCTCTCTCTCTCTCTCTCTCTCTCTCTCTCTCTCTCTCCTCTCTCTCTCTCTCTCTCTCTCTCTCTCTCTCTCTCTCTCTCTCTCTCTCTCTCTGTTTCCCATGCCTACTTTCATTCTCCCTTTCTCTACCTCCCTCATTTACTCTCTCCCTTCTTTTTCTATAAACGTAGGAATCTTACCATGATAATAATTAACATGTATTCATTATCACTTAATGGACCCTGTGTGTGATGTAGTCAGAAAATTGGAGGTAAACGAGTCCTTCAAATATTGCCACGAAACACACACACACACACCTATATGAAGGAGCTTGTTTCGTGGTATGGTTTAGAGGAATCAGAAGCCTTCAATTATCATCTTACACAATCACAGGGTTCTTAACATCGTAATCAGAGAGACGTAAGGTAAATTAATAATGAGTGTATTTCAAGTATAATTATATAAACAATTCAAGAGATTAACATTTTCTAGGTAACTTATTCTATAATGTAAGTAAGTCTTCTGTGCTTGGGGTAATATTAATTTTATTCAACATTATAAAGTGTTGTTGATGATGCAGTAAATCGAAGGTATTAGTGAAGTCCAGGTGATGCTAATAATGAAGTCCAGGTGATGCTTAAATAATGTTAAATAATGAAGTCCAGGTGATGTTAAATAATGCTAAATAATGAAGTCCAGGTGATGCTAAATAATGCTAATAATGAAGTCCAGGTGATGCTAAATAATGAAGTCCAGGTGATGCTAAATAATGCCAACACAGTGTAAGATATTGAAGGAAACATTAGGATATTAAAAGTAACAGTTAATTTATATTCATGAGACCACTTAACATTTTGCCAACATCATTATTTCCTAACATTTTGCCAACATCATTATTATTTCCTAATATTTTGCCAACATCATATTTCCTAACATTTTGCCAACATCATTATTTCCTAACATTTTGCCAACATCATATTTCCTAACATTTTGCCAACATTTGTATAGAGAGACCCCCACCCCCCCTCCTCCCCCCCCCTCTTCCTTGTTTACAGATACCCACCCAACCCAACCCCACTCCTCTTCCTTGTTTACTGTAATACCCCGACCCACCCACCCCCATCCTCTTCCTCCCCCCACCCACCACCCTTCTCTTTCTCCCACCACCTTCACCTTCACCTTCCTCGTCTCTCCACCCACCCTCCTCCATCTTCACTTCCTCTTTCTACCTCTCCTCTTCCTCCTCTTCCCCGACCTTCTATCACCTCATCCTTCCTTGTCCCTTCCCCCATGTCACCTTCTCCTCTTCCTCATCCCACCCACCACCACCTCATCCTTCCTTGTTTCTCCCTCACTACCTCCTCCTCCTCCTCCATCTCACCCACCACCTCATCCTTCTCCTCACACCACCACCTCATCCTTCTCCTCACCCACCACCTCATCCTTCATCTCACCCAACACCTCATCCTTCTCACCCACCACCTCCTCTCACCTACACCTCATCCTTCCTTGTCTCGCCCCTCACTACTCCTCCTACTCCTCTTTCTCACCCACAACCTCATCCTTCTCACCCACCACCACCTCCTCCTTCATCTCACCCACCACCTCCTTCTCCTCACCCACCACCTCCTCCTTCATCACCCACCACCTTCTCCTTCATCTCACCCACCACCTCCTCCTTCATCTCACCCACCACCTCATCCTTCCTTGCCTCCCCCTCACTACCTCCTCCTACTCCTCCATCTCACCCACCACCACCTCCTCCATCTCACCCACCACCACCTTCTCCTCCTTCTCCTCACCTACCACCTCATCCTTCCTTGCCTCCCCCTCAATACATTACCTTCTCACCCACCACCACCATCTCACCCACCACCCTCCTCCTCCATCTCACCCACCACCACCTCCACCTAACCATCATCATTTATTTCCTACGGGACTGATTGTACCTCTGACAAAGGTAACTTAATTCCTTGGTACAATCCACTCTTCCCAACTGCCCCTCTCCAGCAGCCGATACACGGACGAAACCACAGCCTGTCGGGGAATCATTACTACTTTCCACTTGGGTTGAGTCGACTGTCTTCCCGTCAAACCAAGAGTCGTCCTTGAAGCCCACCCATACCATTCCTTCAATTGGAAGATAAAGGAAGAAGAGCTTGGGAAGGGATAATGGTTTAGGAAATTATTATTATATATATAGAGGGTCAGGAATATATCAGAGGTCATGGGGTAAACTAGTTATATTGAGTCATGGGTCAGAAAGAAACACACACACACACACACGACCTTCACCAAGTTGTGCAGCGATGTATTCCACCATGCCCTCGAAGTCACCCACCACGTACAAATCAGCATTATACTCTTGACACCTGGGCTCGACTATCTTCGAAGGTCAGGGAGTCTTTTTGAGACCGACGCATTTCATTATAACACCGTCCTCAAGGCTTAGGAAATTGCCGTCCGGGATGGTCCTTTCTGAGTAGAGAGAGAGAGAGAGAGCGAGAGAGAGAGTTTCAAGAAGTTACAAGGACAAGTAGCACCTCAAAAGGTCTTACGACCCATACCAAGGAGGTACCGTAGGTGTAGTAGTAGTTGCTAACTAATAGTAAAAGAAAAGTATAGTAAAGAGAAGGCTCTCCCCACCCACCTCTCCCACCCGCATTGCGGGTATGGAAATGGAAATGTACCTAACCCGGAGGAAAAAGAGGGCCGGACTAGGAAATTTTTGTACAGGAAAGGAGGAAACAATCACTTTAACTCTAACAGGCTTGCAGAACTTTGTCTAACTGTTTCTTGAACTGCTCTATCGAGGAACTATCAACTACCTCTGCTGGTAGCTGATTCAGACATTGCAGATTTTATATGTGAAGAAATTACCTAACGTATTATGGCGGAAGCGTTTCAAGTCTAGTTTCCATCCATGGTTTCTAGTTGCATTAGTGTTTAAGCTAAACAGGCACTGATAATCAATGTTTTTCATATCCACGAAGGATTTTGAAAAACTTCAATTAGTTGACCTCTCAAGCGTCTCGTCTCTAATGAGAAGAGACCTAGTGCCTGCAGCCTTCTCTGGTAGCCCATGTGCTTAATTGATGGGATCAGAGCCTGGACTCTCTCAAGCCTCGCAATGTCTTTCTTGAGAGTCGGCGACCAGAACTGCACAGCATATTCCAGATGTGGCCGAACCAAAGATTGTACAGAGTGAGGACTATCTCTTTGTTTCTAAATCTAAATTGCCTCTGTATGTAACCAAGAAGCCTCTGGGCTTTCTTCTCTACTTCGAGGCACTGCTTGGAGAATTTGAGGTCACTGCTGATCAGTACACCTAAGTCTTTCTCCAAGTCAGTACTACTAATTTCACTTCCCAACAAAGAGTAACTGGCTCTCAGAGAGAGAGAGAGATGAGAGAGAGAGAGAGAGAGACGGAGAAGGGGGTCGAGAACAAGAATTATTTATTGATTAAGTGTTTCGAGGTGTATTAAGACTACAAGTGTTTTATTACTTTTGTGGGAGTATGTAGGAAGCCATTGATTTTGGAAATGTGAGTGTGATTTTGGAAATGTAAGTAAGTAAGTAAGTGCCTGTTGGTTGAGGGCATGTGGCTAATATCTAGAAACACGTTTTTTTTTTTACCATCGAGGGTATTCGTTGATCTGTGATGTTGTTGTACATGTATTGGAAGGCTACTGATTTCTCCTAACTATGCCACGAATCAGACACCCTCAGTGGCACTAATAGGAGATCTGTTTCGTGGCATAGTTTGGGAGGAATCAGAAACACCTTCCAATTCACCAACAAGAGAACCTACCCTTAATCAATTTTATCTGGATTTGGACGTGTCAATTATTCCATAGCTAAAGACGTTTGTTGTATGTACACTCGCCAGCATAAGTTCGCTTCATTTCCACCTGTGTATGTATGAGCTATTGTGATGTTGTAACACAATTTGAATACAGAGATGACAGATACACTTCTCATGTGGGGTAAATTACACATGTTGTTAGAATAGAAACTGGTTCAGAATGCAACTATCTGGTCATATTATCATTATTTAGTACATGAAATGGACGTGAATTTGTGCTGTCGGCTGTACACTCGCTAGCACTGCCGCGTGGACAGGGACTCATACATATTAAGATAGGGGGACCCTTATTAAGATAGGTAGCACCACTGTGATTATTTAGCTCGAAATAATCCACGTGTGTGAGATGGAATATCCTCTATACACTAACACATGAAGTGAACTTTGTTGCTGAAGGAACTAAATTTTACTTAAATCTCTTAAACATGTGAGCTCCTGTACCACTCGGCTGTGCTGGCGAGTGTACAGCCACAATCAAATATCCACAGACACTTTCCTTCCATCGTAGTAAATATCTTGGTAATGAGATGTTGTGTGTGTGTGTGTGTGTTGTTGCAAAGACGAATAATTAGGGGTTTACCTGGACAGAATAATTAGTGGTTTACCTGGACAGAATAATTAGGGGTTTACCTGGACAGAATAATTAGTGGTTACCTGGATAGAATAATTAATGGTTTACCTGGACAGATAATTAGGGGTTTACCTGGACAGAATAATTAGTGGTTTACCTGGACAGAATAATTAGTGGTTTACCTGGACAGAATAATTAGGGGTTTACCTGGACAGAATAATTAGTGGTTTACCTGGATAGAATAATTAGGGATTTACCTGGACAGAATAATTAGGGGTTTACCTGGACAGAATAATTAGTGGTTTACCTGGACAGAATAATTAGTGGTTTACCTGGACAAAATAATTAGGGATTTACCTGGACAGAATAATTAGGGATTTACCTGGACAGAATAATTAGTGGTTTACCTGGACAGAATAATTAGGGATTTACCTGGAGAGAATAATTAGGGATTTACCTGGACAAAATAATTAATGATATACCTGACAAAATAATTGGGAATTTACCTGGACAGAATAATTAGGGATTTACCTGGACAGAATAAGTATTGATTTACCTGAGTAAGGGACGTCATTAAGGTCATCGTCACACTTGGTAAGGGAACAGTCCTCCCACACTTTGAAAACGTCAGGGTCTTCACATGCTGGAAAAAAAAAAAAAAAAAAAAAAAAAAAAAAAAAAGGAGAGAGATCCACACTTAATTAAGGGGAAAGTTTTCTATTGGTAATTCTGGAGCAACTGGAGTCCTCCAAACTATTCCAAGCAACAGAACACCATTACTTTTACTATCTGGTCCTGTTGTTTCCAAGCATACTTTGGAGGAATCAGGCACTCCAATGTACCAAAAAAGAATTACCACCTTAAGGACCCAGTGAACGTGTATGAAAAAAAAAATAGGAGCCTTCTGATTCCTCCTGATTATACCACAAAACAAGCTCCTTCCATATAGGTGTGTGTGTGTGTGTGTGTGTGTGTGTGTGTGTGTGTGTGTGTGTGTGTCTGTGTGTGTGTGTGTATATCATCATCCTAACCCTCTGTAGATAAACCAATGTAAAAACTAATACTCTGTGTGTGTGTTTTCATCCTCCTAACCCAATGTAGATAAACCATGTAAAAACTGATACTGTGTGTGTGTGTGTGTGTGTGTGTGTGTGTGTGTGTGTGTGTGTGTGTCATCATCCTAACCCTCTGTAGATAAACCAATGTAAAAACTGATACTGTGTGTGTGTGTGTGTGTGTGTGTGTGTGTGTGTGTGTGTGTGTGTCATCATCCTCCTAACCCAATGTAGATAAACCAATATAAAACAAAAACTGTGTATGTGTGTTTTCTTACTCTCTGACTGGACTTCATGGGGGGGCTTGGGGGCGGAGAGAACCCAACACGCACTCTTCCCTCCCTTAGTAGGCTGGACATCAGTAACAGCCTGTAGGGGTTGTACATTCCACCTCGTAATTTCCTTAAGGGGGTGAGGAGTATGGGGACAGGCTTAGGGAGGGGGGTGGGTGGGTTGGGGGGGAGGGATATGGGACAGGCTTAGGGAGGGTGGTGGGTTTGGGGGGGGGGGATAGGGGGACAGGCTTGGGGGGGGGGGGATAGGGGATAGGCTTGTGGGGGGTTTTGGGGGGGGGGGATAGGGGATAGGCTTGGGGGGGGGGGTGGGAATAGGGGGACAGGCTTGGGGGGGGGTTTGGGAGGTGCAGGAATAGGGGACAGGCTTGGGTGGGGGGGGGTTTTGGGAGGTGCAGGAATAGGGGACAGGCTTGGGGGGGGTTGGGGTGTGTGGGAAATAGGGGGACAGGCTTGGGGGGGGGTTGGGGTGTGTGGAATAGAGGGACAGGCTTGGGGGGGGGGGGTTTGGGAGGTGCAGGAATAGGGGACAGGCTTAGGGAGGGGGGGGTTGGTTTGGGGTGTGTGGGAATAGGGGGTCAGCATTGGGGTGGATAGAAAGCCTGTCCCATATTCCCGCAACCCCCTAACCCCCCCTCCAAGCCTGTCCCCTTACTCCCGCACCCCCCTAAAAACCCCCCCCCCCAAGCCTGTCCCCTTCTCCCGCACCCCCCTAACCCCCCCCCCCCCAAGCATGTCCCCCTACTCCCTCACCTCCGTAAAGACCCTGTGTTGTAGTCAGAAAATTGGAGGTAAACGAGTCCTTCAAATATTGCCACGAAACAAACACACACACACACACACACCTATATCGAAGGAGTTTGTTTCGTGGCATGGTCAGGTGGAATCAGAAGCCTCCAATTTTCATACACGATCACAGGGTCCTTAAGGGGATCGTATACTTATGTTACATTACCTTGATTCCTCTTAAGGACCCTGTGCAAGAATTGGAGGCTTCTGATTCTACTGACTATGCCACGAAACAAGCTCCTTTGATATAGTGTGTGTGTGTGTGTGTTTGTTTGTTTCGTGGGCAATATTTTGAAGGACTCTTATATCTCCAATTTTCTGGACGTTCATCACAGGGTCCCTTAAGTCATCCATCGCATTTCGACTACACCAAGACGATTTTAGTAGGCTAGAGTAACCGTGGTTCGTTAGTGGTTAATTATATATACAACACTTTAAATAGTAGGTTTTCGTAATAGTACAGTCACTCAGCAGCCAGTCATTCAGTAACAGACAGACAGACAGACAGACAAATACAATCTACTTTAAATAATAATTCAGATTAAGTAATAGGTCATTCAGTAACAGACAGACAGATACAATCCAGTTTAAATAACAAGCAAGTCTCAGTTATTGGTTAGAGTGACAGACATACAATTACAATTCAGTTTAAAATAATAAGCAAGTCTCAGTTATTGGTTAGAGTGAGAGAGATACAGACACAACAACAACAATACCACCTGCAAATTACAGTAACAGACAGACAATTACAACCCAGTTTAAATAATAATAAGCAAGTCTCAGTTTTTGGTTAGAGTGAGAGAGATACAGACACAACAACAACAATACCACCTGCAAATTACTGTACCTCAGCGTAGGAAGTGCATGTGCTGGTGACCTCTGAGTAGCACGTCATTGAGAAAGGCATGTATGTAGCCCTCACAACACACTCCAAGTCAGAACCAAGAGTCACTTCGTCATCAGCAGCGGCAGGGGATTAGGGAGGTGGGCACAGAAGTCATGATCCCACTTGGTAACGTTGATAGCTTCCTGTGCCTCGCCTCCATCACACATCAACACCATCAACACCAATACCAGTGTGGGTTTCTGTACACCAGAGGCCTTCATTCTTTTTGGGTCATTCACTCACTCCCTCACTCTGGTCCAGTCATAAGGAGGATATAATTATAGACATGGAGAGATTTTGATATACTATATATTTCATGACACTTTCACTCACTCACTCACACACAGACACACACACAGACACACACACACACACACACACACACACACACACACACACACACACACACACACACACACACACACACACACACACACACACACACACACACA
>JAWQEG010004221.1:15000-38577 GCA_033782935.1 Petrolisthes cinctipes
AAAACCTTAATATCTCCCCTTCGGACCCGAGCTAATCCCTTTCCTCTCAGTCATTGTCCCTCCTTTCCTCAGTCATTGTCCCTCCTTTCCTCTCATTCACTGTCACTCCTGTTACGGCTCTAGCCTAAGTGATATGAAGCAGGAACTACGAGCTCAAGTGGGGATTCGACAATGCCTCGTTTGCTAGTTTCCCGTGACGTAAACACCTCCCTCCAATTAGTTTCTGCCCACCTCCCAGCTTATCATCGAGGATATATAAGAGCTGGTCGGCGGGTGACCAGGGAGGAGAAAATCATATACCAGAGCGAGCTTGACTCTCACAGGCTGATGGTTCCTTCTTGTCTGGAATACGACCAGTCTACCTCCTACCTACTAGTAGATTCCTGCCACCACTTAAGTATTATATTTATTGTTCCCCTTTCATTGTATTTGTTAGGCTCCTCCACATTAAGGTATTGGTATCGTTATTTTTATTATTATTGGGTATGGTGGTGTAAGGATGATGTTTATGTAACTTTGTGTATTTAATGTATATCTATATTTTGTATATAAAACTGTGTTTATCAGCCCTTCATATTACTTCGAACCTCCCTTAAGTTTTATTGCGTTTGAGTCCTCTGGGCTGAATAACTAATCTCATTAAGACCAAGCGTAATACTCCTTTCCTTTCATTCACTGTCCCTCCTTTCCTTCTATCATCATCTTTGTACTTACTGTTCCTCCTCTGTGTGGTGTAGGGGGTTTCTCTCCTAAAAACAGTGTACTTATTTTTTCCCTTTTCATGCATTACAAATTTTATGTACATTTTGGTCTAATTCCTGTATTATTGAACTAGACTCGTAGTAAATTTGTTCTGCTTCTTCACCACATTCCTACAAACACCATACCATACCATCTTGAAGGGGTAATTGATTGTGGAAAAATTGTAGTCTATGTAACCCTCCAAACAGTGCGATGAAACTTTTCCCTTATCTATTTATTATAGTAATCTGTTTTCTGGCTTAGTTTGGAGGAATCAGTAGCCATCCAATTCACCCCCAAAGAAATTACTCCAGTATATTTAAGCCCAAATGTTGGAGGATTTGTGTGGAGTATATTTCTATGGAGCAGTCATGAGCTACCGTCCCTCGCGTCATTGATTGGAAGTGAACTGTTTGTATAATTCTCACTAACTAAAATGACGCAGGCCAAAAAGCTGTAGTTTCGTGTCGTTTCTCGATGTTTTGTCATTCGAAGGTGTTAATGACACAGGCCAAAAAGCTGTAGTTTCGTGTCGTTTTTCGATGTTTTGTCATTCGAAGGTGTTTCAGAATCACTCTTTATTTTGTCAGTTCTCTATATAACGCCAATGAACTATTACGGAATATTATATCAAGAAGTATATTAAATTAAGGGACCCTGTGATGTAGTTAGAAAATTGGAGGTTAGAGAGTCCTTCAAACATTACCACGAAACACCATCTATGTGGAAGGAGCTTGTTTCGTGGTATAGTCGGGAGGAATCAGAAACCTCCAATTTTCATACACTATCACAGGGTCCTTAATTAAGCAAGATATTTTTTGTTTATACGGGGAAGTGGATAGTGGATAGCGCACTGGCCTTGGGGGGTCGATATTTTCCTCCATACTCCAGAACAAAACAGATTCATTTTATTCTAAGGCTGTGTGTGTGTGTAGTGTGATATAGTTTGGTAGATTAGGTACGATTAACCTTGTCAACACTACTGTATAATGCCACACTTGTTAGTAGCTCTCTTTTTTTTCTCAAGTTTATGCAGTTATAGATTTCGTTTTCTGTTAGTACGATATGTTACTTGTTTTCTTAGTTCATATCCATCTCAAACTTTTAGCAATAGTATGTCTTTCCAAAACCTGCCTCTAGAATTGGAGACAAGATATCAGTTACCTTTATTTAAAGTGTCATTTTGGATACTATGGTTATTTCGCGTGACTTTGCTAACTGTGGCTGCCTGTCATTCTAGTGGCCACCGTTTGAGCTCCATACTACCAAGGTTTTTCATTTTAAAGAGACTGATTATTGTTCTCTTTCCTTCAGGTCTGACCCACCAGGATGTCCCTACCTCTACCAACAAGAGTATCACTGCATCTGTAGTCTACCAATACAACCCATCCACTACACCAGTTAGCTCCATGACAGTCCATTACAATCTGCTGACTTAGTTCAACTGGACAGCAAGAACCACCTACCTTCCTTGATAAGATAGGTAGAACGAACCATTCTTCCTTAGTATATAATTCTTGTTCATTTACTTGATGTGAAAGTCTCTGTAAGTGTCTCTTTAGTGTTGCCTACATACCAACTATATACTTTTTTTATAAAGTAGCCAGTGTCCCATAGAAAGTATTGTTTCCATATTCCTGTTCCAACATAGAGGACCTGACCCTCCTGTTGCCTCTTTTCCTTTGTGGTATTCCTGGCCAGCCTTTAGTCTCATCTCCACAGTACTGGGTCAAAAGCTGCCTAATGCTGTTTGACCATGCAATCCTGTTTACTTGTGTTGCCACTACAGCCTCCTAAATTTGGTGCTGCAGAGTCAAGTTGAACATTATACTGAATTGTAATCATGTGCCTTGGCATATACAGTACTTGTATCCCTCACATGATACTCTGTCAATATTATTAGTAATGCTTTCATTCCCCCCCCCCACTCCCCATGACATATACCAACAGAAGGTGATTATTGTAGAAAAGTAGGTACTGTATGCCGTTTTTATTTTATCTATTTTGCTTCTTCAAACAGACATTTCTTACTCCAACTCTGTTCCGCTCCCTACTTATAGGGTTAAAGCTGGCACAGCCTTTTATTATGGAAAATATAATAGGGTTCACCAACAGTTAAAGTCATTGATGTACAATCGGTGGCAAAATTTGTCGCCTCACTTAGCGTTTCTTGAAGGATAACATAAAGGATAATCACTGAACCAACACAGCATTACATTATTCAGGGGACAAATTAGTAAACTACTCTGGGTTTTCATTTCACGAGCCTGTGAAGCTTATATTTCCAAACTGTACTTCATGACTTGGCAGATGTGGCAACACCACTTTTGTCGCTGACTGTACAGTTGCAGCCAGTTGTGTATACCGACCCCATCCCAACCAACCCCATCATGTGGCACCATCACATCCATGAATACAGAGGATGAAACCTGGCAACACCCATCAACCAGTCAGTTCAGTTACTCCCGCACACTCGCTGATTTGACACTGGTTGAGGAGTGTTGCCCCGAGTTATGTCATTCCTAATATCCATGGTTGCACAACTACCACATGTTGGGGTTGCCATGATTTGTTATGCATCACTTCCATGAAATATAATTTCAGCCACAATTTAATTCCAATAAAAAGTAGTAAAAGTTATAGCAACATTCAAAAATAGGATATATAAAAAGCATCAATGACTAACATTTATTTTCTTTCTTTTACAGGACACATCAAGACATGATCAAGAGGGAGATAATACCTATTCCCATCATGAGGGAGAGAGAAGAGAAGAGGAGGGAAGAAGAGAGAGAAGAGAAGAGGAGGGAAGAAGAGAGAGAAGAGAAGAGGAGGGAAGAAAAGAGAGAAGAGAAGAGGAGGGAAGAAGAGAGAGAAGACAAGAAGAAGGAAGAAGACAAGAAGAGGGAAGAAGAGAGAGAAGACAAGAAGAGGGAAGAAGAGAGAGAAGACAAGAAGAGGGAAGAAGAGAGAGAAGACAAGAAGAGGGAAGAAGAGAGAGAAGACAAGAGGAGGGAAGAAGAGAGAGAAGAGAAGAGGAGGGAAGAAGAGAGAAAAGAGAAGAGGAGGGAAGAAGAGAAGAGGAGGGAAGAAGAGAGAGAAGACAAGAAGAGGGAAGAAGAGAGAGAAGGCAAGAGGAGGGAAGAAGAGAAGAGGAGGGAAGAAGAGAGAGAAGACAAGAAGAGGGAAGAAGAGAGAGAAGGCAAGAGGAGGGAAGAAGAGAAGAGGAGGGAAGAAGAGAGAGAAGAGAAGAGGAGGGAAGAAGAGAGAAAAGAGAAGAGGAGGGAAGAAGAGAGAAAAGAGAAGAGGAGGGAAGAAGAGAGAAAAGAGAAGAGGAGGGAAGAAGAGAGAGAAGACAAGAGGAGGGAAGAAGAGAGAGAAGACAAGAGGAGGGAAGAAGAGAGAGAAGACAAGAGGAGAGAAGAGAAAATAGATAATACCTATTCCCATCATGAGGGGGAGGGAAACAATGTACCTCCCTCCCCCTCTTAATGGGAGGGAGACAATGTTCCCTCCCAATGTTCATCTCTGTAACCTGTAACTTTAAAAAATAAAAGTGATGATTATTTTACATTCAATTCTTATGTCCTTGTCTACAACTCATTTTATATTATTGATATTGGACTATACTGTCTATTTAAAATGGCTACTGTTAACTAAATAAAGTGTCTTGAAAATGTTGTTACACTTATCTGATTCTCCTATTCTAATTATTGGACTGTATTACAAGATGACAGTGAACAGAATGATCAGTATGTAAGTCACAAATTCCTCAGTGAGTACACTGACTTAACAGATTTAAAGACCCAGCTGAATAATAACTTTTTAAAATTAACTGTTAATCTCTTCAATAACATCACAGAAGTGCTGAGTATCCTCTATTTTCAACAGATATATATATATATATACAGACTATGATATCATCAAACTGGAGGATGACTTGTTAGGTAAAGGTATATCTAAGTATCTGCAGTACCAATTCCAATAATTAAATAGATAATGAAGGGATTTAGAAGATTGCTAGGCCAGAAAGACCATGTAGTCACAAGGAAGAAGAGAGAGGAAGGAGATTGACTTGGGTCCAAAGGGTGCTAAATCCTCCAACTAATGCCAACATCAATGTTTAGGCAATAGTTCCCATTGGGTTAATACACATGGAACATTAGTAAAGTGGGTTTCTGTCCTGACACACTTGATGCTGCACCAACAATCATTCAGTCTGTGGTTTCTACCAGCACTGCCCCCAAGACCCGCAATGCAAGGGATGCAAACTTCAGCACAGCAACATTCCACCTCAGTCCACCTGTCCTTGACTGTACCAGCCAAACACTGGCTAACTTTTCAGGATATCTAGAGCAACTAGAAATGTAAAACAGGTAAAAGTTTGTGATTGGGAAGATAAAAATCTGTTTTTAAATCCCTAGGGACCTCAGTCATTTTTGTGGTGATTTCTTATTACATGGTAAAACCCTAAAGCCACTTCAGTATAAGGCTCATTGAAAACTTGTGGCATAAAAATTAGCCAAACAAATAGTGACAAAGGTTAGTTTTAATCCTTTAGTAGAGAGGGAAACGGACACTAGACCATTGGCAAACCTGGGGGGGGGGGTACCACCAAGGCTGACCGCTCCTACATCTTCTAGGATTATTAACTAAGAAATTAATGCATTGGTAAGTTTTAGAAACTTGAGGGAGATTAACCTCTAAGGACAGCAATTCTCCCTGTCTGCCTAACCCAAAACTTGCATTTTATGGTAGAAAAAAGGAGTACACTAGACCCTCGATTTTATGGACAAAAAGGGGGTTAACCTTGCCGTTACTGGAAAATTGACGTGATATAGAGGATAAATTGGAATTAATACTGTACTGTACATACAAAATACAGTACAGTAATTCTAAACTCATGTTAGAAGTAAGGACAATGTCCATTGAGAGGTTGTTCACTCTATAGGGGTTAGGTTTAAGTGTGAGTGTAGTGAGGGGGGGGTGGCTAAAGGCACACATAATAATGTTCTTTTCACCAATAGTCCTTGATTTTTACTCGTACAGTACACACACATTTTCTGAGTTTGTATTAAATAATAAATGTGTCCTGTGTGTGGGAGGAGATGGGAATAGCCCCCTCCCCCCACCCACCCAGGGTTGTCAGAAGTCCAACATCAAAACCAACCAATGCCACTAGTCCTTTGTCCAATTACAGTATTGTGCTGCCAGTTTTTTGTGAACCTGTCCTAAAGTAGCTTTAGGACTTTACAGTTTAATAAGAAATCCCAACAAAACTGGGTTCAGGGGTCTTCTAGAGGTTACATGGAGTGTTGAGAGACACCTTCGTAGTGGATAACGGTGGAGAGTATGGTACAAGAGACAGGAGTTTCACCTAAATTAATGCTGTGTAACTAAATGGGTTATTATGGTGAGAATTTAATGCATTCAGTGAAGTGTGAGTATGGAGGTGAAAAGGGGACTGAGAAATAGTATAATCCTGCCGACACTGACATATGCATCAGAGATATGGACATGGAGTAGGGTGCCATCAGTCTAGAATAGGTGCTGTGGAAATTAGTTACTTGAGAGGGGCATGTGGGGTGTCTAGGTGGGATGGAGAAAGAAATGAAAGTGTGTACGAGAGATGTGGTATGAGTGAGAAGGCAATTGGTATTGAGTGTGGAGTGGTTGAGAGAGTGAAGCGTAATACACTGAGATGGTTTGGACATGTAGAGAGAATGCAAGGCGAGGAATTTGTAAAGGTGTATGGAAGTGAAGTTGTGGGACATGGTGTGAGAGGCAGAACAGTGGAAGAGTATGTAAAGGAGAGAAACGTGAGGGGCAGAGGAGGGCTTGAACAAGTAAGGAGGGAGTGTTGGAACAGGGAGAACTGGAGACACTTCTGCCATGGCCACCCCCTTGGAGGGAGTTCCCGGAGGGAACGAGGCGTCAGAGCTATAGATAGATAGACAGTCTTTGTATTGGTTTGCAGACTTATTAAATTCTTCTTCAGTCATGTTGTAAGGATGGGCTTGACAAGAGAGTAAAAATATTTAATTTTCTTTGTGCCTAGGACGCACTCTACAGCATGCAACATTTTTAATCTCGTCTGGGCATGTTTTCTTTAACTGTTGAATCTAGTAATTTCACTACACTTTCCTCTTGAGAGGACTGTCGGGTAAGTAATGTGCTCAGTTAATTATTGTGAAGTGGTGATTTTCTTTTATTACTAAGCATTACTTCTCATTGACCTCTTAGAATCATAAAATTTCCTAATGACAAGTGACATTTATACAGTGTCTCTTATAGCACTGCTGCAATGTGTCTACTGTAGGCCTATGTCTCCTTTGAGTATCCATGCTAAAGTAAAAGTGGAATGAAATTATGTTTGATATAGAAAGCAAATGAAGTGTGTATAGATATGATAGCCTTCATACTCTTGTACCATAGTCACTACCTGTTGGTATATCTCCAGGGGAAATTGGGAGCATTATTAATAATGTTGACTGAGTGTCATGGTGAAGAGCAGCCTCCTCTACACGTGAGGGATACAAGTGTATACCAAGGCACACCATTGATGACAATTCAGTATAATGTTCAACTTGACTCTGCAGCACCAAATGTAGGAGGCTGTAGTGGCAACACAAGCAAACAGGATTGCATGGTCAAACAGCATTAGGCAGTTTTTGACCCAGTACTGTGGAGGTGAGACTAAAGGATGTCCAGGAACACCACAAAGGAAAGGAGGCAAAAGGAGGGTCAGGTCCTCTATGCTGTAACAGGAATATAGAAACAATACTTTCTATGGAAGGGATCGATGTAAAGAAGAGTATATACGTGATATAACACTTTGGCAAGACAAACAGGGCAGCTTAAGGTACTCGCACTTCTTAGATAACTAACTTATTATGACTGATATGATCTAACCATAAACAATGGAAGAATGATTCTACTTAACTTATCATGAAGGTGAGTAAATCTTGCTGCCAAGGTACACATAGTCAGTCAGAAGGTTGTGGACTATCAATGTGAAGTTGTAGCAGATGCCATACACTGTAACTCTTGATAGTAAAGGTGTGGGTTGTGGGAGATCTCCGGGCATGTCAGACCTGAGACAAAACCAAAACAATAATTAGATTCTTTTCAATGTTGAGTTTCCATTATGAAGCTCAAATTGTTGCCACTAGAATGACAAGCATTCAACACTATTTTCATAACTAAGTATAAAATTCATCATAATAATGGTAGTTTTCCAAGCCTCTCTAGCCAAATACTATGTATGTTATGTGAAACTAAATAATAATATAATCAGTTAAAAACATGAAATCTGTTTGGCAAGTAATATTGTGTGTCCAAAACTCGATGATAATCCTGACAATACTTCCTAACATGACTGTCCCTCCACCTTTTGCTCTCTCAGACAGTTTTCTTCCCTTTTCCATACCTTTTCTCAAACATGTACTGTATATAAGGCAGCAACAGAATCTCCCAAGTGTGCTGGACTTGGGGCAATGATGGAGGGGAAAGCATTGGTGGTTGTGGCGCAGGTGGTAGTGGTGCTGGAGGTGAAGTTGCTACAGTAACTCAGGAAATGGATATTACTCTACATCACAATATCTGCAAGAAAAAAATGATATGTCAAAACTCATCTACATTATACTGTATATTAATGCACCTTAAAATATATGTAAAACCCTTCTTGATAAACTAGTAGAACAATAATAATAATAATAATAATTCACCTTAGGGGCATCATCTACTGTATTGCTTACTATGAGAGAATCTGATAATAAATGGATGTACAGACATTTACCAGTACAGCATATATAACTGTACCAACATATATTGCACAGTATAAGAAACACAACCTTCCCCTACCCACATAAATGTTTGTTATGATTCCTCGCTTATCGGATTTTGATACTCTACCATTTACCCAGTCTATGATCTCCATTTCTCCTTTGTCTGTTATACTGCACAATCATTCCCATTATGGGTTTATAAGAACTAAATCCCTATAGCATAGCAGCAAAAGCCTGTATACATTTTCAGACGTTTCGTTATTTGTCTTCTATAGAAATCCAGAGGAATTTACTGTACAAAACTGTACTGTACTATATTTTCAAAATTTAGATGTTGGACAATAGGCCAATCTCAAATAAAGACCATAGTACTAATATTTATTTTAAATATCTGTCCAGTACAGCATATATGAAACTTGGATGCCACTACTGTACCATCCCCAGTACATCCATCCATCGATCTATCTGACACCTCGTTCCCTCCGGGAACTCCCTCCAAGGGGGTGGCCACAGCAGAAGTGTCTCCAGTTTTCCCTGTTCCAACACTCCCTCCTTACTAGGTCAAGCCCTCCTCTGCCCCTCACGTTTCTCTCCTTTACATACTCTTCCACTCTGTTCTGCCATTTAACTGGGGGTCTGCCTCTCACACCAGGTCCCACAACTTCACTTCCATACACCTTCTTTGCATACTCTCCACATGTCCAAACCACCTCGTACACTAAGTAAATAAGTAAAAATTACCTTACATCAACTAACTATGCTTTACAGGTGGTAACTATGCTTTAGAGGTGGTAATTAGATAGACAATTTCATGCTGACAGTCTGTTGCATTCCAGATTGAATTTTTCATTAACCCTCTAACCGTGTTCATTTTTGAACGAGTCGGCTCTGTACCGCAGGCATATTTTTGCAAACGTAAATTACACTTTTGACAGCTAATGCATCATTTATTCATGTAGCATAAGTGGTTTACATGCTATTAGCTGTCAAATGTGTGTTGTTTACGATGTGGGAAAAAGGCCCAGGGGAGAGAATGGCCACGCTGGAGAAGGCCCGTGTTTAGATTGCTTTTGTTAGAAAATATTTAGATCAGGATGCCGTGAAGATGCTTCTTCATAACTATGTCATAAGCAGACTGGATTACTGCAATTCCCTATATTATGGTTTGCCAGACTATCGGTTAAGAAAATTGCAAAACGTAATGAACAGAGCAGCAAGATTAATTAAAGGTCTTCCATCTCGTGAGAGGATAACCCCAGCACTCATTGACTTACATTGGTTACCAATAAAGGCGAGGATTGTTTACAAGATATGTCTTCTAACATTCCGAGCATTAAAATTTGGAAAACCGGAGTACTTGATGAATCTTTTAAGAGGTTTTCAAGTAAATACCTCAATGGAACTCAGGCATAGTGATGATCAATACAGGTTAAATGAGCCAAGGAGTAATCTGACAATGGGTTTCAGAGCGTTTGAAAGGTGTGCACCAAGGCTCTTTAATGGATTGCCATTAGATGTCCGGAGTAGTGAAAATTGCACGATTTTTAAGAAAAGACTGAAAACACATCTGTTCGCTGAGTGTTACAACACGGATGATATGAGTATTACAAGTGATTATAGTGTTTAGTAATATTGAGAGAGGCCCTGCGGAGCACCATCTGCTGGTGGAGCGGGGCATAGAATATCCAACAACAAGTAACAAGTAAGTAGATGGTTAAGGGACCCTGTGATCGTTTGTAAGATTTGGTGGTTTCTGATTCCTCCTCACTATGCCATGAAACAAGCTCCTTCAATATAGGTGATGCTTCGTGGCAATGTTGGATGGACTCGCTAATCTCCCAATTTTCTGACTACATCACGAGGTCCCTTAAATATAACATACATACATACATACATCATTTACAGTAATAAAAAAACGTACATAATAATAAAACCTACCGTAATAATAATAATAATAATGGGTAAATATTGAATGAATTACCGTTATTGCGTACGGTTTTTCTACCTTCAATACCCACTTATTTAGACCATTCTATGACACTTTTCTTCTATGGCATTTCCTCTGCAAATGCCCCGTTTCCAAGATAGGGCATATTCAAATTAGCCTGACCTTACCTGACCTTACCTAACCTAACCTAGACCGCATCAGACTACCGGGACCTAACCTGGGCAAACTACCGGGAAATAATCGTGATAAAGTACAATATATAACAGGGGTAAAATACTGGGACCCAGCCGGATCTGGCAACACTGCTACAAAACGGTAATTCTTTCAATAAATACCTAATAATGTTATGGTCCTATCCCCTATGATGGTAGCTTGCAATGAATCCTACAATAATTCCTACAACCCCTACATAACCTCCAATAATAATTCTTACAAGTTACAACCCCTACTGAAAATACCAATAATAATTCCTAAAAAATACAACACAATCCCTAAGAAAAATACAGTACCATAATTATTCCTCCAACGCCTATATAACTCCAATAATGATTCCTACAACTCCTATAATATATACTGCAATGCTTCCTACAACCCATACAATCATAACCTCCAATAATAATAATTCCTACAACTCCTCCAATAAAAATTCGGTATTATTCACAATGTCCATATTTATCACTCATTATCTCCCACCATCACTACTAATTAAACACTACAGTGAGTTTAACAGGTTCAGAATATCTTACTCTAAGTGTACAAAGTCAAATCAGATTTACCTATGGCCGGTAAATTAAGAAATAATCACTAAATATTACCTCATATCGAATTAAGGGTAGTATGATCTTCCTCCCTGCCTCCGCCGCCATCTTGTTTGTTTACATTTTTTGGGCTCGTCCGAATTCCTGTATCTGACCGCGACTTGGGATAATGTCTATGTTGGTATTATATATATTTACGTCACTATTTGTACATTAAATCATTCGAACATCATGCGAGAATTATTACAGGTATCCAATACATTATACTATCTGCATCTTTTCGGTTTTATATCTGTAGAAAATAGTTATAAAATTATATATATATTAATTTTATGATTGCGTTATTATAAAAATTAAGTTCGTAAATAATGGAGGTATTTCATTAGCTAGTAGGTATGTACATTACAAAGACAACATACAAGTAATAAATAAATGTTAAATATAAAGGGTAAAATAAAAAGTTAAAAAGTTAAGGTTAATATTATTTTTCTTTATAATTTTCTGCATGTCTATAGTATATAAGAAAGGTCTGTGCAAACCATTTTATTTTACCCTTAGCTCTCAAATTAAATATCAATCTGGTTTTATTAAATGCATCTACCATTAATAATTATTTTACTGCAATAATACTGTATTATACAGTCACGAACACTATTAAGTATATACAGTTTTTAGATTGAAGCTTTGAACAGTCCATTTCACCAATTAACGAACTAATTCCAATGGAGATATTATTGTTGTGCATTTATTTACTGTGTCTAGGTATTCGAAGCACACCTGAATAAATATTGGTTAGTGCAAGTGACTGTAAATATCATCTAAATCATTTAATTACCATGTAGGCTATACAACAAAGCTTCACAAATGTGCCAATACTCCTCGATTCATTCTTTTTCCTATAGTCATATATTATACTGGGTTTATAAGTTGTTTACAAATAAAATATATGATACAAAAAAGTTAATTATCCCACATTATTATATATTTTTGGGGGGAGTATTAGAGACCAAAGAATATTTTTAATATATATATATATGTGTATACAGAAGATTTCACTCCAACCATTTACCCCCAGTGTCTTATTTATATTTATCTACTCCCAGAACTGAATATAATCTCAATATGTGAAATTCTAGGTATGTACAGTCACGAGCACTAATAAGTATACAGGTTTGGTTGAAGCTTTGAACCAACGAACGAACTACTTCCAATGGAGATCTTATTTTGCATTCTTTACTGTCTTTATAGGTATTCGAAGCACACCTGGATACTTATTAGTGCTCGTGACTGTACTGTAGTTTCTGCTGGACCTTCCCATTATGTTTTGGGAGTGTAGTAGGCTGCTGATTCCTCCAAACTATGCTACAAAACAGATATAAAAATCGTATACTGATGTACTCTGTTGCTCGACATATCTTGCGAGACTATTACTGGCCTAGTTCCATTTCGCTCACAATACCATACACTTAGGGATAGTATTAGGACAGGTGGTGGTAGTGGTAAGTGTGCTTGTGTGTAGTGGTAGTAGTAGTAGATGGTAGTGGTAGTAGGTGGTAGTGGTAGTAGATGGTAGTGGTAGTAGTAGTACCGTAGGTGGTAGTAGTAGTAGTAGTAGTAGTAGACGTAGTGGATATGGTAGTTTATAATAGTATCATATAATATTATAGTGGTGGAATGTATAGTTGAGTCAAGTAAATATAAATACAATCCCATTACAGTAAGTAGATTTATTATACTGGTGGTAATGGTAGGTAGTGGTAGGTAGTGGTAGCGAAGCGTGGTTGTCATGGTAACGACGTGACACACCTATAAGCTACTCAACACCCCCCTTACTACCCCCACCAAGAAGGGAGTGAGGGCAGGGCAAGGCAAGGCAGGTGGACTCTCTAGCCTAATCCCATTCCATACTAGAGAAGGTTACCGTCCGTACCACTTGCTCTAACGCCTCCAGAGAGTTTCCAGCGCACTCTATCGCCGAACTCACGTACTTGGTGTTTATTTTCGCGCGCGCTGTCTAACCACACACGTGAGTACCCCTTCCTCTCACGTTTGTTTATCATGTTTGTTTGTTTGTTTGTTTGTTTGTTTACCGGGGCGCGGGTTTTGTGTTTATTTCGTCATTTTTAGGGTTGTGGGATCAAGTTTTTTTTTGTCACATACTACTTTTTTCTTTGTATGTGTTTGTGTGTATTTGTAATTTTTTTTTTGTGTGTGTGTGTGTGTGTGTATCGTATTTTTCTTATTATTCGTTTGATTTTTGTTTTATAACGGTAGTGGAATGTTATTATTAGATAGTCGTCGTGTTATTTATCTATTTATATTATTTCAATTGTTCGTGTCCTAATTATAGTAGAAAAATAACGCCGATATATATATATTTTTTTTCGTACTCGTATTTCGTCCCTTGTGTTGTTCTAGTATTTTGTTTTGCATCCTAACATTGCCTCGTGTACCCTCTCTGTATAATGCATTTTTTCACTAATTCTATACCTTTGACTAACCAGTATTTAAATGGATATATAGCATACTTTTGATACATTGGAGCACCTTGATTCCACCAAAGTATATCTGGAAAACGGGACCATAGGTTGACAAACATAGGAGCGGCTTGTTGCTTGAAATAGTTTAATTAGAGGAATCAATTGCTCCAGATTTACCAACATTGTAGTACCCCCCCCCCCCTTAATTACTAGATTTTGACCAGTGCATCTCAATTGGATTCAGTAACAGAGTTTTGTCAGGTGTTTGTGTTGTTACATGATTATATTCCAGTTAGCTTTCCAGGTTAGCTATAAAGCTTTATATGCAATGTAAAACCTGAAGAAAGTAATGATTTATAATTTGCTGTTCACAATGTAACCCCTGAATAATAAACAGAGAGACACAAACCTGCCCTCACTCCCTTCTTGGTGTTTTGTTCAGGAGTCGCGTTCTGACCCGTTCTCGCCTCTTTGTCTGACTGTAATTATGTTCTGTCTTACACTCGCGGGTTTTAACATAAGGACATAAGAATTAAGGAAACTGCAGAAGACCTGTTGGCCCAGTTTTTGGCAGCTACTGATTCAGACCCATTCCTTTGAGTCCATGAATCTGTCCAACCTAACCTAACCTAACTGTCTAACCTAACCTAACCTAACTGTCCAACCTAACCTAACCTGACTGTTCAACCTAACCTAACCTAACCTATCTGTCCAACCTTACCTGACCTAACCTATCTGTCCATCCTAACCTAACCTAACCTAGCTGTCCAACCTAAACTATCTGTCCAACCTAACCTAAACTAACGTAAGCTAACCTATTTTTAAACCCATTTAGTGTTTGGGACAATAGTTCGAATTTTGACCACTCATTTCCTTTCTTAGTTTTTCTATACACAAAACAGTTCTATATATTTTTGTGTAAAGAAATATTTCTCTGTAACCTTGTCGAATTTCAATATATTCGTATTTATATATTTATTTATTTATTTATTTACTAATCTTTGTATTAAGGGAATAGTGGTGTGTTGGTAAAGCTGGAGCAACTGAATCCTCCACACTATTCAAAACAACAGGCCATCATTACATTTGTTTATCTGGTCCTGTTTCCCGGCATGCTTTGGAGGAATCAAGGCGCTCCAATGTACCAAAAGTATACTACAGAATTACCCCGTTTATAAATAACTTAGCTGAAGGAGCCTGTGATTGTGTATGAGAACTGGGGGCTTCTGATTCCTCCTGACTATGCCACGAAACAAGCTCCTTCCATATAGATAGTGTTTCGTGGCATTATTTGAAGGACTCATTTACCTCCAGTTTTCCGACTACATCACAGGGTCCCTTAACGGAGTAGTACACTGTTGGTAAATCTGGAGCAAATGATTCCTCCAAACTACTCCAGGCAACAGGATATCATTATTATTCTCCATGTGGGTCTGTTTCTTGACAAATTTTGGAGGAATCAAGGTGCTCCAATCTTTCAAAAGTATACTATCCCTTTAATACCAGTGCTTGATCATATTCTTATAACTATACTCATATAACTATACATATAACTATACATACATATGACTATACATATAACTATACAACTATACATGAAAAATAGACAAATAGACGAATGGATGGATAGACAGATGGAGATTAAAAAGTAGACAGATAAGGATGGAAAAACAAAAAAGATAAAACGAGGATAGATAGAGATAGATAGAAAGACAAGGATAGGTAGATAAACATACAGAGAGAGAGAGAGAGAGAGAGAGAGAGAGAGAGAGAGAGAAATTGTAAATCAATAGTCAATGTTTCAAATAGTAATTGGTTGTGGTATTTTCTCTATCTCTCTCTCTCTCTCTCTCTCTCTCTCTCTCTCTCTCTCTCTCTCTCTCTCAGACACACACACTCACATTCATTCACTCACACTCACTCTCACTCACACACTTCCCCCATCTCTCTCTCTCTCTCACTCTCTCTCACACTCACTCACTTCCCCCCATTTCTCTCTCTCTCTCTCTCTCTCTCTCTCTCTCTCTCTCTCTCTCTCTCTCTCTCTCTCTCTCTCTCTCTCTCTCTCTCTCTCTCTCTCTCTCTCATGAAAATCCTTGAAGTTCGATTAAATATAGAACAATTTCACGAAGCACATTACACTTGAAAGAACACTAAATCTGTTATCTCAAGGCTACACACACACACACACACACACACCTGACAATTACCCCTTCACACACACACACACACACACACCTGCCAATTACCCCTTCACACACACACACACACACACACACACACACAATTTATGCTACATTTTGACTTGATAACGTAAAAAACCTGTGTGTGTGTGTGTGTGTGTGTGAAGGGGTAAGTTTCAGGGACGTATGTGTGTTTGTGTGTGTGTGTGAAGGGGTAAGTTTCAGGGACGTGTGTTTGTGTGTGTGTGTGTGTGTGTGTGTGAAGGGGTAAGTTTCAGGGACGGACGTGTGTGTGTGTGTGTGTGTGTACGATTTACCACGTGATCTTAGAGTGGATTATCAGGTCATGGACTTAACCTGTCACGGTCTGCATTTATTTATCAAACTCAAGCTAAAATTATGTTACCTCTGTTTTCAAATGAGCCTGGAAAACTATCTATTTATTTATTTGTTTATTTATTTATTTATTTATTTATTTATTCATTCATTCATTTATTTATTCATTTATTTATTCATTTATTTATTTTTATACATTTTATTCTTTTGCGAGGTCATCAATGCAAGTGCCAAGTGTGATTTTTTGCCTTTTTTTTATGAGTGGTGGTAGTGGTTATGGTAATGGTGATAGTAGTGGTAGTAGTGGTAGTGGTAGTGGTGGGAGGGGGGGGAGGGAAGGGAGGGGCGCGTCGCTCCCTCTGACCTTCCAAGTGTCTCCCTCACTCGTATAAACCCTTAATTAGGACCTTGGGATCGTGTATGAAAAGTGAAGGCTTCTGATTCCTCCTGACCATGCCACCAAACAAGCTCCTTCCTTATAAGGTGTGTGTGTGTGTGTGTGTGTGTGTGTGTGTGTGTGTGTGTGTTTGTTTCGTGGCAATATTTGAAGGACTCATTTACCTCCAATTTTCTGACTACATCACAGAATTCCTTAACAATCGAATCATCTAGTGTTTGTGGAGAGGAGGAAAAAAAGAAAATATATATAAAAATGATATAAAAAAAAAGATAAATAAAAAAAAAAATATAAAAAAAGATAAATAAAAAAAGATGTATATATAAAAAAAAAAAAAAAAAAAAGATATATAAAAAAAGATATATATAAAACTGTTGTGGTATTTTTTGTAAATGGTATTAATGGATAGTGAAAAAAATTACTGTAAAGAAAATATATGCCTAAATAAATAAATAACGGAGGAGAAACACACAAATAAATAAATAAATAAATAAATAAATAAATAAATAAGGGAGGAGGAATAATAAGACACGAATAAACAGAAAATAAAAAATAAATAGATAAATGAAGGAGAATCACAGTTTGTTACCTCTATTTTATTTATTTTTTTTTTTTCTGGGTAGATGACTAACCACACTGACATCATGACAACCACACCAAACATGAATAGTGCTTGCTTGCTTGTGTGTGTGTGTGTGTGTGTGTGTGTGTGTGTGTGTGTGTGTGTGTTTCTGTGCTTCTGTGCCTGTGTGTCTGTGTTTCTATGCTACTGTGCCTGTGTGTGTGTTTTTTTTTTGTACTTCTGTGCCTGTGTGTCTGTGTGTATGTGTTTCTGTGTGTGTGTGTGTGTGCACGTGTTTCTGTGCTTCTGTGCCTGTGTGTATGTGTTTCTGTGTCTGTGTGTATGTGCTTGTGTGTGTATATATGTCTGTGTGTGTGCTTGTATATGTTCTTGTGTGTTCGTGTGTGTGTGTGTGTAAATGCAATAGAGCACATGCGCGTCTCCAGTATGCATGGTCAATAAATGATGAGTGAGTTGCATGTAAAGTGAGAGAAACACACACACACACACAAACACTCAAATATATCACACTACAGTCTACTCATTACAACTAGTCAACTCTATATTACACCTCACTCACCCTACCCTATCCTTCCTTACCCTTCCCTACCTTTCCCTACCACATCTTACCCTTCCCTACCTTTCCCTACCACATCTTACCCTTCCCTACCCTTCCCTACCCCATCTTACCCTTCCCTACCCTTCCCTACCACATCTTACCCTTCCCTACCCTTCCCTACCTTTCCCTACCCCATATTACCCTTCCCTACCTTTCCCTACCACATCTTACCCTTCCCTACCTTTCCCTGCCACATCTTACCCTTCCCTACCCTTCTCTACCACATCTTACCCTTCCCTACCCCACCCACCTTACCCAAGCCCTTCCCTACCTCTTCCCTACCCCATCCTATCCTACCCAACCCTTCCCTACCACATCTTACCCTTCCCTACCTTTCCCTACCCCATCTTACCCTTCCCTACCTTTCCCTACCACATCTTACCCTTCCCTACCTTTTCCTACCACATCTTACCCTTCCCTACCCTTCCCTACCCTTTCCCTACCACATCTTACCCTTCCCTACCCTTCCCTACCACATCTTACCCTTCCCTACCTTTTCCCTACCACATCTTACCCTTCCCTACCCTTCCCTACAACATCTTACCCTTCCCTACCTTTTCCCTACCACATCTTACCCTTCCCTACCTTTTCCCTACCACATCTTACCCTTCCCTACCCTTCCCTACACCATCTTACCCTTCCCTACCCCATCTTACCCTTCCCTACCCTTCCCTACCTCACCTACCTTACCCAAACCCTTCCCTACCTCTTCCCTACCCCATCCTATCCTACCCAACCACACCCTACCCCACGTCAAGTAAAGCGAGTCAATCCCACAATAGAACCCCCCCCCCCCCCTAAACACCCTGCCCACCATCACCCCCCCCCCAACCCCCACCACAACAACAATAGACAGAGACAAGACCCCCTCCCCCTCCCCCCAACAACACCACCACCCTCACCACCACAACAAAATCAACTCGATACACTGGTTTGTTGTATGGTTATTCGTACAACACCATTACTCTTTCTTCTTTCACCCCTCCCCTTCCTTCTCCTCCTCCTACTATTAACACCTACCCCTCACTCACTTCCATTATTCTAATTTCTTTTGCCTCTCCTTTTTATTCTGTTTATTTATTCCTCTTTCTTTTTACTCTGTTTCTTTATTCCTCCTCTTTTTTTACTCTGTTCCTTTATTCCTCCTCCTTTCTTCCCTTTATCTAATTTCTTTTCCCTCCTTCTCCTCCTCCTACTTTTAACACCTACCCCTCACTCACTTCCATTATTCTCATTTCTCTTGCCTCTCCTTTTTACTCTGTTTCTTTATTCCTCCTCCTTTATTCCTCCTCCTTTCTTCCTTTTATCTAATTTCTTTTCCCTCCTTCTCCTCCTCCTACTTCTAACACCTACCCCTCACTCACTTCCATTATTCTCATTTCTCTTGCCTCTTCTTTTTACTCTGTTTCTTTATTCCTCCTCCTTCTTCCATTTATCGACTCTGTTTCCTTCCCCTTCCTCTTTCTCCTACCCCCTACTTACTTTCATAATTCTCATTTATCTTGTCTCTCCTTTTTATTCTGTTTCTTTATTCCTCCTCCTCCTCCTCCTTCTCTTTTCTCTTGCTTCTCCATTTATTCTTGTTCTTTATTTCTCTTCCTACTTCACTCTTACTTGTCTATTTTCACTCTCTTTCATCATTCTCATTTCTGTTGTCTCTCCTTTTTACTCTCCTATTTCCTTACTCTAATTTCTCTAACATCTTCTTTTACTCAATATCTTTACTTTTCCTGCACAAACATATCACCAACACACACCAGACGAACAAAAAACACACACACACAACACAAACACAACACAAACACACGATCCAAACGCCATGAACACTGACAACACAAACACAATACAACATAAACACAAGCAAGATCAACACAAACAACACAAAAACACAACATAAACGCAACACACACACAACACAAAAACACAACACACACAAACACACACAAACACACAACACACAAACACACACAAACACACACACAAACAAAAACACAACACACAACCCTGACCAACACACACACACAAAAACACACACAAACAAACACAACACACACAACACAAACACACAACCCAGACCAACACACACAAACATACACACAAACAGACACCAACACAAACAGACACAACACACAACCCAGACCAACACACACACACAAAAAAAAAAAACACACAAACAAACACAACAAACACACAAACAGACACAAACAACTGAGGCAAGAGGTAGGTCAGTAAGCTGTCTGTTACTTAACCCTTATAGTAATAATTATCGACTCAGTAACGAGGGGTGTAATTAGGTTGACACACACCAATTTCCTTTACCAGAGAGAGAGAAAGAGAGAGAGAGAGAGAGAGAGAGAGAGAGAGAGAGAGAGAGAGAGAGAGAGAGAGAGAGAGAGAGAGAGAGAGAGAGAGAGAGAGAGAGAGAGAGAGAGAGAGAGAGTGTGAGTGTGTGTGTGTAAAAGAGAGATAGTGAGAGAAAGAGTTAATTATAGAACATTATGCCTATCACTACCATCTAAAGTGTGTGTGTGGTGTGTGTGTGTGTGTGTGTGTGTGTGTGTGTGTGTATCGAACGGAATGCCAGAACACATACACACACACACACACAGAACAGGGGGGGGAGAACACGTCAAAACACAAGGACAGAAGAACAGAAGAAAGTAGAACAAAGGAAGGAGGAAGAAAAGGAGGAAAGGAGGAATAGGATGAAAGGAGAAGGAAGAAAAGGAGGAAAGGAGGAAAATAGGAAAGAAGGAATAGGAGGAAAAGAAGGAATTTAAACAGAGGAAGAGGAAAAGGAGGAAAAGAGGAGGAGGAAAAGATGGAAGTACTCATTGTACAGTCAGTAACACAAATACAATCCAATTCCAGTGTGTGTGTGTGTGTGTGTGTGTGTGTGTGTAACTAACCTGAGTGACTATTTATATGTGTATGTGTGTGTTTGTGTGTGTGTCAGTGTGCGTAGACTGAGTGTGTGTGTGTGTGTGTAAAGAACCTGCGTGTTTATGTACGAGTGTGTGTGTGTATGTGTGTGTGTGTGTGTGTGTGTGTGCGTGAAAAACGTGACTCTGTGTGTATGTGTGTGTGTGTGTGAAAGAGTACCATTGAACAGAGGAGTGGGGAAGAGGTCAGTAACCCATACATACATACATACATACATACATACATACATACATACATACATACATATATACACACCAACCAGTACTACCACATCTATTATTACTACTACTACTACTACTACTACTACTACTACTACTACTACTACTACTACTACTACTACTACTACTACTACTACTACTACTACTACTACTACTACTACTACTACTACTACTACTACTACTACTACTACCACCACTGTCATAACCACCACTACAACTATCATCACTGCAATCACTACTACTATTACTACTTCGACTACCACCAGCACTTTTCTACCTATATCTTCACCTACTACTACTACTACTAATATACTACTACAACCACTACTACCACTACCACTACTACTGCTGTTACTACTACTACTACTCCCTCCTCACACACACACACACACACACACACACACGCACACACACACACACACACACACAAAAACACACACACACTAAAAATAAAATAATCTCAAGACTTTTTCAAATGTCACACCGGGGAATAAAATTGATGGTACCACTCTGTCGATAAACACACACACACACAATGAAGTAAACACACACACATACACCGAAATTAAAGCACACACACATACACAGAAATTGAAGCACACACACACACACACACACACACACACACACACACACACACACACACACACACAACATGCAAGGAAGCACATAAACACACACACACACAATGAAGTACACTCACACACATATACTCAGAAGCACTGATACAAACACACACACACACATAGAGAGAGAGAGAGAGAGAGAGAGAGAGAGAGAGAGAGAGAGAGAGTTGTTTACATCGATATCACTCACTACTCATATATATTTCCCAGGACCGTTTTTATTGATTCCTCCAAAGTATTCCGAGCAACAGGATGCCATTATTTTTGTTCACCTGGTCCTACTGTTTCCTGGCATACTTTGGAGGAATCAAGGCGCTCCAGTGTAGTACCAAAATGTTATCTTTCTCTCTCATGGATTGCGTTTTCATTCCCAGTCAGTCAGTTAGTTAGTTAGTTAGTTAATTAGTTAGTTAGTTGGTTAGTTAGTTAATTAGTTAGTTAGTTAGTTAGTAAGTTAATTAGTTAGTTAGTTTGTCAGTTATTGAGTTAGTTAGTAATTTATATATCTAGTCAGTCAGTCAGTCAGTCAATTAGTTAGTCAGGCAGTAAGTCAGTCAGTAATATATATATTTAGTCAGTCAGTCAGTCAGTCAATTAGTTAGTCAGGCAGTTAGTCAGTCAGTCAGTCAGCCAGTTAGTTAGTCAGGCAGTAAGTCAGTCAGTAATTTATATGTATAGTCAGTCAGTCAGTCAATTAGTTAGTCAGGCAGTCAGTGGGTCAGTAATTTACATGTATAGTCAGTCAGTCAGTCAGTCAATTAGTTAGTTAGTTAGTTAACTAGTTAGTCAGTCAGTCAGCCAGTTAGTGAGTGTTTGAGTGAGTGAGTGAGTCAATTAGTCAGTCAGTCAGTCAGTCAGTCAGTTAGTTAGTCAGTCAGTCAGTCTTTCAGTCAGTCATTTATTCACGAATTCTTCAAAACAAACGTATTCAGACGAAAGAAAAGTTAAAACTACAATATCGAATCTGCGACCACATCAATAAAGAGAGAGAGAGAGAGAGAGAGAGAGAGAGAGAGAGAGAGAGAGAGAGAGAGAGAGAGAGAGAGAGGAGAGAGAGAGAGAGGAGAGAGAGAGAGAGAGGAGAGAGAGAGAGAGAGAGAGAGATTGGAAAAAAACTCCCCTTGATTTCGATTTCATTATTTATTAACTGACCAGAATGAGGGGGTGGGGAGGGGGTGACAGATGGAGGGGGGCAGTGGGGGGCAGAAAAGTGGAACAAAGTGGGGGTGGGGGGGGGCGGAAAGGAGGGACTAGGAAGGAGGGGAGTGAGGGGTAGAGATATGGGGTGGAAAGGGGGAAAAGGATGAGAGGGTGGGAAAGAGGGGACAGGGAAGGAAGGGGGGGTAACGGGGGGGGGGGGAATTTTCATTATTATTATTATTATTATTATTATTATTATTATTTCCTGTATGCCATCTGTGAAATAATAAGAAATAAAAATGGTGAGGATAAATAGAGAAAATAAAGAGAAAATAAAGTAAATAGAATGTTGAAAATATATAGAGAAAATAGAATAAATAAATAAAGTAAATAGAATGGCTAGAATATATAGAGAAAATAATGAGTAAATAAAGGAAATAGAATGGTGAGAATAAATAGTGAAAATAAAAAGTAAACAGAGTCAATATAATGTTAAGAGTAAGTTGTCCTCATTCTTATCATTCTTTGTTATTATTATTTCTGAGAAGGAGTGACTAGTACTACTACCACTACTACTATCACCACCACTACCACCAACGCCACTACTACTACTACTATTACTACCTCCAACACTACTACTACCACTACCACCACCACAACCAACACCACTACTACTACTATTACTACCACCACCACTACTACCACCACTACCACCAACACCACTACTACTACTACCACAACCACCACCACTACCACAACCACTACCACTACCACCACCACTACTACTACTACTACTACCCACAACCACCACTACTACCACTACCACTACTACCACCACT
>JAWQEG010004222.1:0-15000 GCA_033782935.1 Petrolisthes cinctipes
CTCGTACTCCTCATGGAACTCCTGGTACTTCGGGATGCTTTGGGGGGAGGCTTGAAGGACAGATTATATTGATGGTTGTTGAGGCTTTAGGAAGGGCGACTCGACCATGCAAGACCCTGTGTGTGTGTATGTGTATGGGTGTGTAGGAGAAGGTGATTGATAGGTAGGACAGCAAGAATGGAGGAGGTAGAAGGAAAGGAGAAAGATAATAGAAGGAAAGGATAAGAAGAATAGAAGGAAAGGAGGACAAGAAGAAGGTGATTGATAGGTGAGACAGTAAGAATGAAGGAGGTAGAAGGAAAGGAGAAGGAGAATAGAAGGAAAGAAGAAGGAGAATAGAAGGAAATGGGAAGAAGAAGGTGATTAAGAGATGGGACAACAAGAATGATTAAGGGAATAGAAGGAAAGGAGATGAATAGAAGGAAAGGAGAAGGAGAATAGAAAGAAAGGAGGACAAGAAGAAAGTGATTAAGAGATGGGACAGCAAGAATGAAATGGAATAGAAGGAAAGGAGAAAGAGAATAGAAGGAAAGGAGAAGAAGAAAGTGTAAGAGGTGAAACAGCAAGAATAAAGGGAATAGAAGGAGGGACAAAAAGATGATTGAGAGGTATAGGACAGCAACAACGAAGGAAATTGGTAGAAGAAAAGAAGATAATAAACTTTTGGTACATTGGAGTGCCTTGATTCCTCCAAAGTATGCCAGGAAACAGGACCAGATTAACAAAAATAATGGTGTTCTGTTGCTTGGAATAGTTTGGAGGATTCAGTTGCTCCAGATTTACCAACATAAAACTTCCCCCTTGACATAGATTAATAATAATAATAATAATAATAATAATAAACAAGTCTGCAAGTGGTCGTTTCATTTACACAAGATATGGAAGAATTTTATGAGTGGACATGGAAGAAAAAATAATATTAGCACTACTGTCAACACACACACACACACACACACACACACATATATATCCTCAGTGTGTATGGATACCGTGTGTTCTTACCTATTTGTTCTTACCTATTTGTATCTTTACAGGATTGAGTCAAGCTCGTAATGTCCCGTATTTTAAATCACAATTATCATATTTTTCTTTAAAGTTATGTATGTTTTTGACACACACCACTTCTTCTGGTAATTTGTTCCATTCGTCTATTACTCTATTTGGAAAGCTATATTTCTGTACATCTTTATCTCCTCTTCTTTTAATTAATTTCTTACTGTGTCCTCTCATTGTAGGTATTCCTTGTTGACATAAGTTATCTATATCTATCTTTTCTTTTTCTGTGACACATTTGTAAACCATAATCATATCTCCTCTCTTTCGTCTTTCTTCTAGTTTGGGTAATTTTAGTTTCTTTAGTCTTTCTTCATAGCTTAGTTCTCTTAGACTTGGTAGCCATCTTGTTGCTGCTCTTTGTACTTTTTCTAATTTAGTGATATGTTTCTTTAAATGTGGGTTCCATACTACTGCAGCATATTCTAAGGTAGGCCTTATAAAGGATGTTATTATTTTCTTGACCATTTCTTCATCTATATAAGTGAAGGCCACTCTCATATTTGCTAACAATGCATACATGCTTCTCACTTTTTCATTTATATGATCATCTGGTGTTAATTTCTTATTTATCATTACCCCTAAGTCTCTTTCTTTCTCTGCTTCATTTAATATTTTGTTTCCAAGTTTGTATTGCCAATTTGGTCTTTTCTCACTTTTTCCAAACTTTATAACATGACATTTATCTGCATTAAACTCCATCTGCCATTTATTACTCCACTCTACCATTTTGTCCAAGTCATCTTGTAACTTTTTACAGCAGTCTTCATTATTAATTGTGTGTGTGTGTGTGTGTGTGTGTATGTGTGTGTGTGTGTGTGTGTGTGTGTGTGTGTGTGTGTGTGTGTGTGTGTGTGTGTATGTGTGTGTGTGTGTGTGTGAGGAATTAGTTACCCCAGATTTATCAATATTGGGGGGGTTTTGGGGGGTGCGGGAATAGGGGGACAGGCTTGGGGGGGGGGACTGGGGGGGTGCGTGTGGGAATAGGGGGACAGGCTTGGGGTGGGTAGAAAGCCTGTTCCCTATTCCCGCTCCCCCCTAACCCCCCCCCCAAGCCTGTCCCCCTACTCCCGCACCCCCCAAAACCCCCCGCACTCACCTAAACCCCCCAAGTCTGTCCCCTTACTCCCGCACCTCCAAAAAAAAACCGACCCCCCCAAAAAACCCCGCACCCCCCTAAACCCCCCCAAGCCTGTCCCCCTATTCCCGCACCCCCCTAAACCCCCCAAGCCTGTCCCCCTATTTCCGCACCCCCTTAAAATCGATTGGTGAGGAGGTCAGGGGATGTGAATGAAGTGACCACAAAACATCTTATTGAGGCGATATGTGATTGATTCTTTTCTGGCCTCGACATTTTGCTGACTACAGTATAGGACTATAGGTTATTCTTTTTATAAGCTAAAGAAAGAGTTAGGAGTTATTACGAGTTGTATGTAGTTCATGGTTCAACCGCTAGGCGTCGGTGGACTTATCACTCAGTGCACTGATTTGTAAAGCATTGTATCTTGTTATCTAATTATGCAGGTTTTGTTAAATCAATTAACAAAGCTAAGATAATGTCCATACGGAAAATTATGCAAAGAAATTAAACTTAAACTGGTTTATTAAACAAGACAAATATATATAACTGTAATCTGTCTCCCTCTCCCTCCACTTACCTTACATACATACATACATATTACTCTAGTGTGACATACATACATACAGACTGTATAGATTTCAGAGACAAAAAAAAAATATATATATATCTCTGAGGATGCGAAATACCTTAGCCTACATTGATAATTTTACAATATACATATATATAGTTGTATTAAATAAAAAAAAAACTAAGTAGTGTTAATAAGATACACCGTATACATAGAAATAAAGTTAATTTCACTTGTCTTTTGGTAATCTATTCAATCATTATAAACACAATTAATATACGAGGAGCCGTTGTAAAGGCAAAATAATCCGAGGAATCAAACACAACAACAACAACAAGTCATCAACAATAACAATCTCATTTGCTGTTTGTTGAGTTTTTTAGTTTTCTGGTGATAAATTAAAGGATATATAGGTTACCCATCGTTAAAAAAAAGAAGTTAGAAATAATGAATAAATTGAAGCTTCAGTATCACCAGAAGACATATAGAGGTAAGTATTTATTTATTTATTTATTTATTTATGTAAGTATAGATTTACGAACAAGTATTTATTATGATGTTTTGGGTATTTATTGAAAGAATTACCGTTTTGTAGCAGTGTTGCCAGATCCGGCTGGGTCCCAGCATTTTACCCCTGTCATTTATTGTACTTTACCACGGTTATTTCCCGGTAGTTTGCTCAAGTTAGGTCCCGGTAGTCTGCCCAGGTTAGGTCTCGGTAGTTTGATGCGGTCTAGGTTAGGTTAGGTCAGGTCAGGTAAGTTCAGGCTAATTTCAAAATGCTCCATTTGAATATGCCCTATCTTGGAAATGGGGCATTTGCGGAGAAAATGCCATAGAAGAAAATAGTCGTAGAATGGTCTAAATAAGTAGGTAATGAAGGTAGAAAAACCGTACCCAATAACGGTAATTCATTCAATATTTACCATGTTTTGTTATGTTTAGTATAGAATTGGGTAATAGTCAAGCGTTTGTCCATAATTTGTTTTCGACTCTAGGTTTTCAGAATGCAATGTTTTATAGTGTGTGTTGAACTAATTTATTTTATTTATTTTATTGTTTTTGGGAGATATCACCCCCCCCCCCCGCCTCCCCCAACCCAATCTCCGAAAACACCTAATTTTCGTCGTATTTGAACTAGATTCGTCTGAAAAACACTACAACACAATAAATAGAATTAGGTAGACCTCACCTGACCTAACCTAGCCTAATCAGGACCGTGCCAAACTACCGAGACCTAACCGGGGCAGACTACCGGGGGCTAACCTTATAGCAGTCTTCCGGGACAATGTAAACACTCGGTGGCCATCTTGAATTGGTATTACGGTACTTTTTTATTGGAGAGTGGTGGTAAATAGAGGCCTTACTAATTATTACACGTGGATCAGTTCACTAATGTCGGTTATATTCTATGGACATGCTAAGGGGTAGCGGGAATAGGGGGACAGGCTTGGGTGAGGGTTTAGGGGGTGTGGGAATAGGGGAACAGGCTTGGGAGGGGGGGTTTGGGGGGTGTGGGAATAGGGGGATAGGCTTGGGGGGGTTTGGGGGGTGCGGGAATAGGGGAACAGGCTTGGGAGGGGGGGTTTGGAGGGTGCGGGAATAGGGGGACAGGCTTGGGGGGGGGTTTGGAGGGTGCGGGAATAGGGGGACAGGCTTGGGGGGGGGGTTGGAGGGTGCTGGAATAGGGGGACAGGCTTGGTAGGGTGGGTAGAAAGCCAGCCCACACCTCCCTAACCCCCTACCCCAGCCTGTCCCCCTACTCCTGCACCCCCCAAAACCCCCTTGACCCCCCTAACTATCCCCCAAGACTGTCCCCATATTCCCGCACCCCCTTAAGTCTAAAACTGCTTCATTATTCTCAATACAGTACTGAAGAATACATTCATGGATAGACAGACACTATAGGTACAAAGGGAAGCCATTGTAAACAAGCACACTGATTGGCTGTTGAAATTGGAGACTCATTAATCAAGCACACTGATTGGCTGTTGAAATTGAGACTCATTAATCAAGCACACTGATTGGCTGTTGAAATTGAGACGCATTAAACAAGCACACTGATTGGCCGTCCACACCAATATGGCCGCTGTACCCACCGCAGATTAAGGAAAATTGATTCATTTAAGGGTATTACGAAAGCTGTGCATTTGCAACGAAATAACCTATGAGGAAATTACGTACATGAATTAAGATATGTATCTGATTGAACAAAATTGATGGTAGTGATTATGGACAAATGCTTGACCAATACCTAGAATTGCGTACGGTACATATCTACTCTATTGCCGGTTGGTATTACGATATTTTTACCTTCTTTACCCACTACTTTATAACATTCTAAGACACTTTTCTTCTAAGGTATTTTCTTTGGAAATGCCCCATTTCCAAAATAGGGCATATTCAAATGGAGCATTTTGAAATTAGCCTGACCTTACCTGACCTTACCTAACCTAACCTAGACCACATCAGACTACCGGGACCTAACCTGGACAAACTACCAAGAAATAACCGTGATAAAGTACACAATTATTCATTATGTTTATATTTAAAGTTATTATGTTATTTTAGTGTAGAATTACATCTAAATTTAACATTATTAATAATAATAATAATAAATGGTTTATTAACATGAGGGCAGCCATAGGCTGAAAATATACATACATTTAAAAGAAATAGAATAGGTAAAGATATTCAAATACATATATAATTATATACATACACAAAGAAAATGGTGATGATGAGTATGATGGGGGATTGCTGACGTCTATGGATTGTTAATTATGTTAACAATAGCTGGAATAGCACTCTTTTTATATCTTTCTGTAGTAGCCCGTATTGGTTTTAGTCTGTTGTAATGTCTCATGGCATGTCTGGGTTTTGGGTTGTTGTCTGGTAGGAAGTGTCTGTGTCTGGGATGGGAGATAAGTCTTTCACCAAACTGTTTTAGCAGCTTAGTGTGGCTGTCAGTGAGGGAAGTCAGGTCGAGGGTGATGAGAGCGGTCTCGTATGTCGTGTACCTATCTCCCATGATAATTCGGCACGCCCTTTTTTGTACCCTCTCAAGTTGCTGTTGTTGTGTGAGAGAGAGGGATGACGACCAGGCTGGTGAGGCATACATGAGTTTGGGAAGTATAAACATAATGAAAATATTCCTCAACTCACGTAGCTGCATACCAAGGAATTTCAGCCTCCTCAGCATGTACAGTTTGTATGCAGCAGTCTTGACAGTGTTGTTGATGTGCTGCTTCAGTTCAGCTTACAGTCTATGATGATGCCCAGGAGTTTGGTGTATTCCACAACCTGTAGGTTGTGTGCTCCTATGGTGACTGCAGGCAGAGGTACATGGGTGGTGGAGGTACTGACATGCATCACCACAGTCTTGTTGGCATTGATGGTGATGTTGTTGTGTGTGGTCCATGCTTGAAGGCTGTCAAGAATGTCCTGTAGTGGTCCATAGTCAGGGGAGGTGTTGTCAATGGTTTACACCCACCGTAGAGTCATCTACATACTTCCATCGAGTAGGTGTTTTCTGTCAGGGCATCATTAATCATAATGAGGAAGCATAATGAGCCCATTTTTGTGCCTTGCGGCACTCCACATGTCAGGCGTGTGCATGATGAGATGCTGCCCTGATAACGCACAGCCTGTCGTCGCTCGTCAAGGAAGTCAGCCAGCCAACATACCAGGTTGGAGTTGAGCCCCATGTCTAGTGCTTTCTTGATAACAATTGTGTGATCAACTAGGTCAAAGGCTTTCTTAAAATCAATAAATGTAAGTGCAACTCACGTTTTTCTTTTCTCAAGGCTTTTAAAAATAAAGTCAAGAAAGCTGACTAGACAATGGGTGGTTGATGAGGACTTCATATTACCAAACTGCTGAGGATCAATGATGTCAGCAATGTTGGTGTAGGCCCAATCAAATATGAAGTCCTCACACACCAGGCTGGGGATGGGGGTGATGGCTATGGGTCTGAGGTCATTAAGGGATTGGGGGGAGGAGGTTTTGGGGATGGGTGTGACATATGCAGTTTTCCAGTCTGAAGGACATTTACTTTGATTTAAAGATGCATTAATGATTGAGCAAAGGGGGGTGGCTAACTCATGAGCAAATTCTTTGTAGATTTTAATGGGCAAATCTACTGGTGTAGTGGACCTATTACTTTTGAATTTTAGAAGTTTATTACAAACTTGGTACTCATGTACAGTGGGTGGGGGAGAGGGGGCTGGTAGGTTAGTCTGGTCAAGGTTGGGCAAGGTCTGACAGATGTTTGAGAAGTGCTCGTTAATCTGGGTAGCTGCCTCCTCGCTGGTCAGGTTAGCAACGCATGGGAAAGAAGATGACTGTTTCTTAATCCCACACAGGTGTTTAATCTTGTTAAACCACTGACTTATATTTCCATCCTTCAAATGGTGTATCTTGTTGGGATAGTAGGTTTTCTTAGAAGCACGAATTTCCCTTATTACTTTGTTTCTTAGTCTTCTGTAGAGGTTGTTGTTATTGTTGTTGAAGGCTTTGTTACGTTGCACTAGAAGTCTCTTGATGCGTGGTGTAATCCAAGGGACGTCGTTTGGGTGCATTGTTAACTCTTTGGTGGGGAAAAAGTGGTGAAAGGCCTCGGTGGTGGTGATTGCATAATTTTCCCATTTCGTGCTTACATCTTCAACAGTAAGTACTTCAGTCCATGGGTGTTGAACCACCCACTGACCAAAGTGACGAATTGCTGAGTCTGTGAGTGGTCTGTATGTCCTGGTGGTAGTGTTGTGCCTCTGAGTGGTGGTGGGAGAGGGTGACCACAGAATTGACAGGTGCCTGCTATGTCCCATGGGGGGTTGGGGTTGTGGGGGAAGGTAGTGATCCTTGAAATCAGTGATAATGAGGTCCAGGGTGTGTGAGTCATGCGTAGGGAAGGTCACAATTTGGGTCAGGTGTAACTGATTTTGTAAGTCAGTTGTGTCCAGCTCATTGAAATCACCGCAGATAACTAATTTGGCTGCAGGATATCTTTCTTTTAGTGTATCACTGGTGCTAACTAGATGTTCGAGTAGTAAATTACCAGTGTGTGAGCGTGGTGGATAGTAAATAACACAGAATATGATAGTGGCTGTGTGACGGGGGTGAGAGGGGGGTTTTACCCTGACCCACAAGGCCTCAACACCCTCTGGTACGTCCATATGGAGGTGTGAAGGGTTTAACAGTTTGCGACAGAAGATAACCACGCCGCCGCCTCTCCTCTCTGTCCTTAAGTGGTGAAACATTTCAAAATTTTCCATTGTGCACGTTTCAGGAACAACTTGCCATGCCTCCGTTATTGCTAACACGTCTGCACTCGTGGATTTAGCTGTGGTGACAACCTCGTCAAACTTGTTGCCCAGTCATGTGACATTGGACATAAGGAGGGATGGTAAATCGTACCACACACGAGGAACTTCAAAATGTTTGTAGGGCTTACGTTGTATGTATGTTATGTATGTATAGAATTACATACTGTACAAATATTTATTATGTTATGGTTAGTATAGAATTATGTCTATATTTAACGTTATTATGTTATGTTATGGTTAGTATAGAATTATGTCCAAATTTAACTTATTATGTTATGTTATGTTAACATGTATAGAATTACGTACAAGTATTTATTATGTTATTGTTAGTATAGAATTACATCTATATTTAACGTTATTATGTATATATGTTACGTGAATATGTTACGAGGTGAATATTTATTTATTATGTATGTTATGGTTAGGACAGAATTACATCTAAACAAGTATTATGTTAAATTTGCTTGTTGTCCCCCCACCCCCCAAACCCCCGATTCCCAGGGGGTATCTCTAAAACAAAGTATTTCTTAAGGTGAAATTCTTTTGTTGGTGAATTGGAAGGACTCTGATTCCTCCAAAAAAAACTATTCCAAGCAACAGAACACTATTATTTTTTATCATCTGGTCCTGTTTCCTGGCATACTTTGGAGGAATCAGGGCACTCCAATGAACCAAAAATGTATTACTCCCTTTAGGCAAGATTGGAAAGTCTCTGATTCCCCCAAACTATGCCATGAATTTATCCCCTATTAGTACCATTGAGGGCGTCTGTCTGTTCCCTGGCATATATTGGAGGAATCAGAGACCTTCCAATTCACCAACAAAAGAATTTCACTTTAAAGGACCCTGTGATGGTGTATGAGACCTGGTGGTGGCTTCTGATTCCTCCTAACCATGCCATGAAACAAACAAGCTCCTTTAATGTATGTAGATTTGTGTGTGTGTGTTTCGTGGCAATATTTGAAGGACTCTCTAACCTCCAATTTTCTGATTACGGGTTAATTTAATGATTACGGATTAAATTGGAGGGCTACTGATTCCTCCAAACTATGCCAGGAAACAGAGAACCTCAGTGTTACTAATAGGGGATCTGTTTCGTGGCATACTTTGGAGGAATCACTACCCCATCACTTTACCAACAACAGATCCCTCCCTTAATTAACCTCACTGGAAACTTGATACATACAAAAATAAACTCTTCAATACAGTCACCAGCCATGATAATTGTCCTCCAGGTCTGCTTGGAATATCCTGATGGAGTTCTAAGTTAAGCGAAAAAGTATAAGGCAGGATAAACGTTGTAATTTATTCACTGGTATGTCAGATGATTCAAATCTTCAACAAAACTTGGCTTGTGACTCTGCCTGTATGATGATTAACTTTGCTTCGTTTTGTTCACTTATTAACAGATGCTTTACTTTCGTTTGTATTTAAATATAATTATCACTTTTATCAGAGGTCTTAGTTAAAACATCTATTGTCTTTCAGATGAGGAAATTCTTGTCAATGTACGAGACCTTGGACCAGAGGTGAAGGAAGGTGATGTGATTGAGATATACCACCCTGAAGATGACCTTCCACGTCTACTCCTACAGATCCCACAGTCACTCGATGATGTCAGTGTACAGAAAGGTCAGTATTTTACATTGAATTTATATTGAGGGGGTGCAGAAGTAGGGGGACAGGCTTGGGGGGTGCAGGAGTAGGGGGACAGGGTTGGGGGGGGGTTAGGGGGGTGCGGGAATAGGGGACAAGCTTGGGGGGTCCGGGAATAGGGGGACAGGCTTGGGGTGGGTAGAAAGCCTGTCCCCTATTCCCGCACCTCCCTAACCCCCCCCCCCCCAAGCCTGTCCCCCTACTCCCGCACCCCCAAAAAAAAACCCCAAGCCTCTCCCCTACTCCCGCATCCCCCTAAACCCCCCCCCCAAGCCTGTCCCCCTACTCCCCCCCCCCCTCCAAGCCTGTCCCCCTACTCCCGCACCCCCCAAGCCTCTCCCCTACTCCTGCACCCCCCTAAACCCCCCCCCCCCAAGCCTGTCTCCCTATTCCCACACCCCCTTAATGGTTAATGCGTTTTAGGGCCGTATGCAAGAACATCGATGGTGTTGACGATGGCATGACGACAACTCCAGAGATACACACATTACACACTCATTTACAGTTACTATTTTTTTATTACACACTCATTTCAGCTAAAGTTACTATTTTTTTATTACACACTCATTGCAGATGCAGTTGCTATTTATTTTTTATTTTTTTCAGCCAACTGTACTTTACTCTATTGCAGACACCATCAGCATTGAGCAGAGCGTGGCGTCGACCTTCCAGCTACGCAACTACAAAGACGTTATCGTGAGTCGAGTGGAGCCCAGGGATGTGGCGCTGGAGTTGATAGAGCTCACCTTCAAAGATCAATACCTCGGTCGATCTGACATGTGGCGCCTCAAAATGAATCTGGTGAGTGTATGTATGGATGTGTGTGTGTGGATGGTATAAAGTGGTGGTGTGTGGATTTATGTAATGATTTGTTTTGGTGTGTGGATGGTATAAAGTAGTGTTGTGTGGATTTGTGTAATGGTTTGTTTTGGTGTGTGGATGGTATAAAGTAGTGTTGTGTGGATTTGTGTAATGGTTTGTTTTGGTGTGTGGATGGTATAAAGTAGTGTTGTGTGGATTTGTGTAATGGTTTGTTTTGGTGTGTGGATGGTATAAAGTAGTGTTGTGTGGATTTGTGTAATGGTGGTGTGTGGTATGTGGATATGTAATGGTGGTGTGTGGTTGGTATGTAATGATGGTGTGGTATGTGGATATGTAGTGGTGGTGTTGTATGGATGGTATACAGTATTGTAGTGGTGGTTGTGTGTATTTATTCGTGTTGTATGAAGGACCTACTGTATGAGGTAAAAACAATAGCTATGCACATTTATAATCAGGTCATGATAAGCACACTAAAATATTTATATAGAAATAAACTTTGAGTTACCATTGTGCCATTATATATTATACAAGTTGATGTTCCTTGCAGGTAAACACAGTGGTATACGTCAACAAGAAGCTGGAGTTTTGTATGGGCAGCATCAGGAGTCAAGTGTATGAGATGTGGGCACAGGGAGGCAAAGTAGCATGTGGGGTTGTCACTGAGGACACCAAGGTAAGTGTCACAATGTTCACTAACCTTACCCTACAACTCCCTCTTTGTAAAACTTGGTGCCCCCTCAGTCTCACTCACCCTGATTATCTCACTCAATTTCCTGGCAAACTCCTCATGTATGTTAATATAATATCGAGAGCCTACTGTATCAAGGGATAGGATTCCTTGGAAGGACACTTATTTCCTCCTTTGGGGAGTAGTGGAGACCGATGGTGGTGTGTTAAATTTTAACTGTAATAGATATAATATGATGTTGATTTCCTCTCCTCAACTGTATGTGTGTTTGCATCAACAGGTGGTGTACCGTTCCTCCACCAGTATGGTCTACCTCTTCATACAGATGAGCTCAGAGATGTGGGACTTTGATATGAATGGGGACCTTTACTTTGAAAAGGCTGTCAATGGTTTCCTCTCAGAGCTCTTTGCCAAATGGAAGGTGAGAATCTGATGTTGGATGAATACTGGAAAAGAGTGATATAAAGTTATACTGTATGGTGTGGTGTATGGAAACTGTATGGTAAGGCTTTGTGTTATATTGTTAGTATAATTAGTATTCAGTCAATGATCACTTCAATCACCTTAGACTTATAGAAGGAAGGCAGCAGTCATTATTATTCAGTCAATAACCACTTCAATCACCTTATATTTACAGAAGGAAGGCAGCAACCACGATGTGACAATTGTACTCTTCTCTCGCACTTACTACAAAGCTTCCAGCATCGATGACTTCCCCCAATACATGAGGGAATGTCTACTGGAGGACTACAAGGGTCGCTTTTATGAAGATTTCTACAGGTGGGGCTGGAGTTAGGTTGCTGTTCTAAGCTGTACAATGCAAGTGGGTAATTGAACTACTATCAAGGAGATAATACACTTTTAGTACATTGGAGCGCCTTGATTACCACAGAGTATGCTGGGAAACAGGACTAAATTGACAAAAGTAATGGTGTCCTGGTGCTTGGAATAATATAGAGGATTCAGTTGCTCCAGATTTATCAATGCTGTACTACCCCCTTAATAGAAAAAATATAATGGATGAGATGTGATTCAAAGCTCTTTTCCTTGTGGCCCGTAGGTATGATATCCCCAGAGGTTTGAATATACAAAGTCAAAGGCAAAAGCTCGACTTAGTCTATATCTCTTACATTTCATATAAATTCAGAATATATTCAGAAGATTGATTTAGAGTTTAGAGTTTATGTCTGAAGGTGGATTCCTGACAGAGAATCATTGATATGGCACCTGAGCAATACAGATGAACTCGCTGGCTACCAAAAATAAAAAACGGTTCAGCATCATATTTGATACATCTTATTTACAAAGAATAATCACTGTTTCTATTCTAAGTCTGATAAATACTGCTCTGCACTGACATGTATTCCTTCCATCATTCTCCTTCTATCCCTCCATGTCCATCCTTCATAATACCATCTGGGTGGCTGGCTTCAGGGTCGCTGTACAAAACGAGCGCTACGATGACTGGAGTCCCATCTTGACCCGCCTCCGCCGCCTCTTCAACAGCTACCTACCCACCGTCCTCGACCACCACCGCCAGCCTGGGGTCTATGTACCCGAGGCCACCAACAGTCCGGCATCTCAGGGCAATTTTCTTGAAGTCCTCAACATTTCACTTAATGGTAAGGAGGAGAAAGAGAAAAAATGGTCTGTGACGTATAATGTACAGCCACAATCAAATATCCACCGGCACTTTCCTTCCATCGTAGTAAATATCTTGGTAATAAAGAGCAACACATGCATGATTTTGCAGGACAACATAATAATAATTGAGGGGGTTGAGTTGACATAAGGTATTGTGATTATATTTTGATATGATACTAATAAATTTGCACGATGGAAGGAAAGTGTCGGTGGTTTTTTTATTGAGGCTGTACACTCGTGGACATGAGCTTCAATACACATATGGAATTTTAACCACATTGCCAGTCTAATGGATTCACGTTCCCATATGATGTTATTGTTTTGAATAGTAAGTAGCTGCTTGTAGAAAATGAGAAGATGGTACTTAACATGTTTGTTGGAAAGTTTACCAGCTAATGAACAAAGGGAAGCTGTCAAATGTGTACATATGTCACCCCAACGTGGCTGATTATTATTGTCCACGACTGTACATACCATAGTTATAGATAAGGTGTTCATTCCTACATTACATTTGATTCAGGTGGCTCACTTTTATTCACCTGATGGAGCACTTTTGACCCTGACTGTAAATACAGTCGCGGTCAATAATAATCATCCACATATGAGTATCGCAAACAATTTACTGTCTAATGTTTTCACCTTCATATATGATGTTATTGTTTTAAGTAGTGCATAGCTGCTTGTAGTAAATTAATAGATAGTAGTTAACCAATTTATTGGGAAGTTTATCAGCTAAGGAAGAGAGGGAAGCTGTCAATATTTTATGTGAGTTACTCCTATATGGGTGATTATTTTTGACCGCGACTGTACATGGGCCTTGTACAGTTAATGCCTTATTCTCCACTCGTGTTATAGGTGTATATTGCATTACTGTATTGATAATAAATCTATGTACAGTAAACCCTCTTCATACAATACACACCCATAAACCAAATCCATCACCTCTTCATTTCTTTACAGTGTTTGAGAAGCACTACTTGGACCGTAGCTTTGATAGGACGGGCCAGGTGTCTGTGGTCATCACGGCTGGTGTGGGCGTCTTTGAGGTGGACCGAGAGCTGACCAACATCACCAAGCAGCGCATCATTGACAACGGCGTCGGCTCGGACCTGGTGTGTGTTGGAGAGCAGCCACTTCATGCTGTACCACTTCTTAAGGTAAATAAAGTAAAGGAGTCACTTCAGAACCACCTTACTTCTCATTGGTATATATTTATTTATTTATTTTGTTTCCATCTTGCTTCTCTTTTGTATATTTTTATTTATTTTGTTTCCATCTTTGCTTTTTGTTTGTATAATATTGTTTCTTTTGTTTCCATATTTACATCTCTTTTGTATTTTTTTATTTATTTTGTTTTCATATGTGCTCTTCCTTTGTATAATATTATTTCTCTTGTTTCCACCTTGCTTCCTTTTTGTATATTTTTATTTCTTTTATTTCCATCTTTGCTTCTCTTTTGTATATTTTTATTTCTTTTATTTCCATCTATGCTTCTCTTTCTTATAGTTTTATTTCTTTTGTTTCCATCTTGCTTCTCCTTAGTATATATTTTTTTCTTGTGTTAATTAAGAAAAATATCAACTCACATTTTCATCTAATTTGCTGCCATTCATACCCTTAGAATTTGAGTCCTAGAGTTTAGCACGAGTGAAACTGCATGGGCTCAAAATTTTGCTTGGTCAATGTGGTAATATACTTTTGATTCCTCCAAAGTATGCCAAGAAACAGGAGCAGATTAAAAAAAATCATTGTTACCTGCTGCTTGGAATAGTTTGAAGAAATTAGTTGGTCTAGATTTACCACCAACATTATATTACCCCCTTAATTAATGTTGTACCAAAAGCAAGTGCAGATACAGTACCAATCTACAACAACAACAGCAATAACAACACCCTACCTCCAGTACATATATTTAATACCTCGTTGACATTCCCTTACAGTTCCACAACAAGAAGGGAAGTCTTAATGCTGATGACTACAGCATGCCTCATACCTGGATCAACCTCAGCTTCTACTCTACCAAGAAGAAGATTGGCTATGGCTCATTTGTCCCACGCATCAAGCTTCCCCCGGAAAGGTATTATTACACTTGTGGGTGTAGGTCCTACTTACCATGTTAAGGTCATGGGCATAACCAGGGAGGTATAAAATGTTAACACAGGCT
>JAWQEG010004222.1:17500-47412 GCA_033782935.1 Petrolisthes cinctipes
GAATGAATGAAAGAATTATTATGGAGATGATGGTAAAGATTTAGGGGGGTAATATACTTTGGATAGGCAACACTAAAAACTCCTTCATTCCCATACGGTAATTAACACAGAAGTAAAACAGATTTACCACCAACACTGTACTAACTACTGTACCACTTAAATAAACACAGAAATAAAAATGATAAAATCTTTGGTGGACACAAGATAATTAATTACCCGTACGCTTCCCTCAACACACAACAGACCAGACGGGTGTGTTGATCCAGCAACACCACTACCAGGCAGCCAGTAGCAGAGTCAACACCCCCTCCACCCCTGTCATCAACAACCCAGCCACTGAGGGTGAAGCGGGGGAACAACAACAACAGCAGCAGCAGCAGCAACAACAGCTAATCTCCACCACCCCCCCTTTTGTCAGCAGTCCACACCACCTCTCCTCCAACACACTCACCAATGGGGAAGTGAATGGACATAGACCTCCTACATTTTGTTCACAGCTCAGCCAGGAGTGTGAGTTTTATGGTTCACTTTTGTTAAGGACCCTGTGATTGTGTATGATAATTGGAGGCATCTGATTCCTCCTGACTATGCCACAAAATATGTTCCTTCCATATAGGTGTGTGTGTGTGTGTGTTTCGTGGCAATATTTGAAGGACTCATTTACCTCCAGTTTTCTGACTATATCACAGGGTCCCTTAAAGACGACAATGTCCATATTAGCACTTCCAAAAATGTGAATTCTCTAGTATTATCAGGATGAGAGTACAAAAGTTAAAATATGTCTTAAACAAATATTTGTCTGTTTGTAAAGGCATTTCAAATGTTGAGGGAATTATGTAGCTTCAGTTTTCACACATCCCACAATAGTTATTATGCCTAAATCTTTGTAAGTTTATAGTCAATTTCATTTTGGATTCACCAAGAGCACCAATACCAGTACAGTACTGTACTGTAGAGTATCAGGTTTTTTAAAACAATTAATTGCAGAAGTGGAATAGAATGAGAATATATAAGACATTATGTTATTATTGTTGTTGTTGTTGAAGTTCCTCAAGTTGTCTTTTAAGGTATTAGTGTATAATAAGATGGTAATTGTGGTACAGGTGTGAGCAGCTTACGGCGAGATCAACAGCAACGAACCTCTTCCCTAGCTGGCTCCATCACCTCTGTTGATGGTAAGTATCTGATGGGTCGTATACAAGAACGTCTTCCTTGGTGTTGTGGACTCCATATACAAACAACAGACCCATCTTACCTGTACCATAAATATTCTGGCATACGGCCCTCTGTGTCATATGCAAGCAGAGTACTGTACATTGGTTTGGTGATAGAGTAGTGATGTGATGTGATGGTGTGATGTGATAGAGTAGTGTTGGTGTGATGTGATAGAGTAGTGTTGGTGTGATGTGATAGAGTAGTGATGGTGTGATGGGGTGATGTGAGAGAGTAATGATGGTGTGATGTGATAGATTAGTGATGGTGTGATGTGATGTGATGGTGTGATGTGATAGAGTAGTGATGGTGTGATGTGATGTGATGTGATGGAGTGATGTGATAGAGTAGTGATGGTGTGATGTGATGTGATGGTGTGATGTGATAGAGTAGTGATGGTGTGATGTGATGTGATGTGATGGTGTGATGTGAGAGAGTAGTGATGGTGTGATGTGATGGATTCTCATACTACCTCCAGATAATAAAGCAATAAGTCTTATAGTTCACTGTAACAATGCAGTAGCTGATAAAATTACATTTGTTTTTCTTTAACCATAAGTCATTTTACCAGCTCTTTACTATATGTTATTTTTAGACCTATGTATAGAATATTATACTAGTGTTAAACTGTAGTTTTGTAGGCATTTGGTGTTATTTGCTTTGGTTTCTATTTTATTTACTGAAAAAGCTAAGAAATTAGCTCTGGTTACCAGGACTTTCATGCATGGTTAAGGGGATAATACAATGTTGGTGGTAAATCTGGAGTACCTGATTCCTTCAACCTATTCCAAGCAACAGGCCACCATTATTTTCATTAGTCTGGTCCTGTTTCCTGGCATACTATGGAGAAATCTAGGTGCTCTAATGTACCAAAAGTGTATTTATTACCCCATGAAGTGACAATGCTTTATAGTAGCAAGACTTGTGCAGCTTTTTTTAGAACAATATAGTGTGTGATATTCTTACCAATGATAACCTAGATAGAAGGTGGTACTGTATTATTAAGCTTCTTCAATGAAAAGTTTTCTTTGTCGCTAAATTTGTATTGCAAAATAATAGGAATTGAACGACAAAGAAAACTTGTTAAAGAGTAAGTTTAATAATTATAACCCAGAGTCTTTTTAGGCACTAACAATGTTGTACTGTACCGCATTCTGTACTAATACCGTCCCTCCCACAGCGATGGGTCGAGTGGGCGGCACCCCCCTAAAGAGCAGGGGCAGTGTGTGCAGCATGGGGGGAGGAGGAGCAGGAGCAGGAGGAGGGGGGGCACGGACTGTGACAGGTAGCTCGGCGGTGGCAGGGAAGGCCAAGTGTCCCGCCACACTGCTCTGGGGCGCCACCGGGGAACAGGAGTGGACCGCCGAACTCACCACAGGTAATGAAGGAGGCTTACAGTACGCCTTGGGTATATGATGAATTAATTTATCACTATCCTTTTAACACAGGGGCAGTAAATCATTTATTTTGTATGGTAATGAATAACAAAATCCTGGGAAAACATCTGGTGGTCTTCAGTGAGTGACTGAGTGTAAAATGAAGTGATGGATAATGAATAACAGAAGCCTGGGAAAACATTTGGTGGTCTTCAGTGAGGGACTGAGTGTAAAATGAAGTGGTGGATGTAAGTATTTATTCATTGTATATCCAGGGTGTACTGTATTCCGTGTTGTGTTGTACTCTGTGATGCAGAAATGATTCACTCTCCTCTTGTATGATTTCTCCTCCAAATGGACTGTAGTAGGTACAAAACAGATCCCCTTCCTGCATAGTGAAATTATTTGTATCCTGGCTTAGTTTGGTGGAATTACATATCTCCAATTCCCCCCAAAACATAATATGACTCCCTGAAAAGGCATTTAATACAGTAGACAATAACATAATTATTTTCTTCCCCGTGGCCTTGCTCACCCCTTTCCATCTGACTCCAGTTACTGACATGAATATAACATTATAGAGAATGATAGTTTCCAATAAACCCACACCACTGCTGGTCTAATCTGGAGCAGCTGATTCCTCCAAAATATTCCTAGCACCAGGACACCATTATGTATGTTATTCTGATCCTATTTCCAGGCATACATTGAAGGAATCAGGGTGATCTAATGTACCAAAAGTATGTGTGCTCCCATAACCTGTAGATCCACAGTGATGTCTCTTTCTTACAGGTGTTTAATTGGCTTGATGATTTATTACATAGATATCATTAATAATATTCTTTTACTGTTCAATATTTTTCTTGTGTTGTTGTTTTCATACTTGGTTCCAGTATATATTATCACCCATAATGTGCCTATCATTCTTATATTTTTTTCCTGTACATACCTTATTTTTCTTATGTTGTTTTCATACTTGGTTCCTGTAAATAGTAGTTATTCTTACTCATACTGTGACTATCAAATGAACCTTATATTTCTAGTGTTGTTTTCATATTGGTTCCAGTAGACAGTATATATTTTTATCTGTTATGTGCTTATCCCTCTATCTTTTTTCTCTCCCTGCCATCTTCACATATTCTTACTCATAATGTGCATATCACTCAATCTTTTTTCCATCTCTGTCATCTTCACATAATTTTCCTTACTGGGTTTCATTTCATCGTCTACATCACATGGAAACGTCTGACAACTTCCCTCTTTTCATTGGCTGAGAAACTTTCCAATAAATAGATTATGTACCATCTTCTTAAATAATGCAAGCAGCTAGCCTACTCACTATTCAACTCTCACACACACACACACTTGTTATGTATCATCATCTAATTTACTACAAGCGGCTACTCACTTACTATTCAAACACACACTCACACACACACACACACACACACACACACACACACACACACACACACACACACACACACACACACACACACACACACACACACACACACACACACACACACACACACACACACACACACACACACACACACATACACACACACACACACACTTGTTATGTACCATCATCTAATTTACCACGAGCAGCTATTCACTTACTATTCAAACACACACACACACACACACACACACACACACACACACACACACACACACACACACACACACACACACACACACACACACACACACACACACACACACACACACACACATATATATATTAAGTACCATCATCTAATTTACTACAAGCAGCTACTCACTCACTGTTCAAAACAATAACAACAAAGAGAACTTGAAAACATTAGCCAGCAATTTGCCCGAGTTATCCATATGTGTATTAAAACTTACACAGGCCAGATGTAAGCTTTATTTTTTTCTTGCTTTTCATGCCAGCACCAGAGAAGAGGGATGTTGTAAGGACCAGTATAGGTTAGAGCTTACCTTTTATTATTATTTTCTGTGTGTGTGTGTGTGTGTGTATAGCTTGATTGTCCTACCCAGCCACTCGCACCGCCATGACATAATGGATATACGTATAGCACACAATTCCACACCTTGGTCCGTATGCAAGAACATTCATGGCGTTGACGATGGCATGGTACCGGTACGATGACTCTATAGACACACTACAGAGCCATGGATTTTCTTGCATACCGCTCATAGTCAAAGGGAACAACACACTTGGTGGAGGCCTTGCAGGGGGGATAGTGTCTGCAGTGTTGTGGCCAGCTGTACTTTAAAGGTTTTGGCATCCCTTCGGCCTCAGCCATTCCCTGTCAATTCTTCAGCTGTCCCCTCTTTCCTTCTACTGCATTTCTATTTTTTCCCCCTTCCCTTTCTTTCTTTTTTTTTCTTTCTTTCCTCTTTTTTTTTTATTTTTTTTTATTTTTTTTTTTCCCTCAACCTCGGACCTGTAGGTTGTCAGTAGCCTGTGACTCTTGTGAGATTATTGAGTGAAGCTTGTTGGTGTTTGGTGCTTCACCTGTGTTGCACTAGATGGAGACAGTGGTGGAGCTCCAAGGTGTTGTCTGCTTACTTTCTGCTGCATGAGTGTTATATTATGGACAGTTATATTACAGCTTTACTAAGGCTTTAAGCTGGTGATAGATGACTGGAGACCATCCAATTAATCTTGCATTTATGTAAAACTTTAGTTACCCGATGCCCTCAATGGGTGAGAGAATGGATTTAGAGGGAAGAGCTTGAGGGTGATACTGCAGTGTTAAATTACTTCTTCATTGAAATGGCTCTTTGTACCTTAATTCGTATTATTTTAAAATACTGTACTGTACAAACTAAGTGAAAAACAGCAGTTTCCTCGAAGAAGTTTAATAATCTCACCCTCAGGCACACAGTGGTTTAATCATATATGAGGAAAGATTATAAAAGGGGAAGAAAGAAGACTGTACCAGAAACAAGATTCAATTCTAAAATGTCACTCATTCATATACCGTCCGTTCCCCAAGGTGTGGACTGGAAGAGCCTGATCCTGCCTGCCTGCCTCCCCATCACCACCGACTACTTCCCCGAGGACCAGAGCCTCCTTAACGACTACGTGGTGGCCGACTACAACCTGCTGGCCTACGAACTGGACGAGTGCGGTGGAGTGAGGTCCCCCGCCCCGGCACGACGACCACTCACCACCAACCTCATCTTCATGGAACTGGTGTCTCAGCGGCTGGCTCAGGTGGGTCGGTGGGAATGAACACATCAACAGTGCTCACTCAGTTGTTATTATATGTTGTTAAATGCTCTATCAATTGCTATTTTATGCTTATACAGTTGTTATTAAATGCTCACCCGGATGTTATTATCTGCTGTTAAATGCTCATCCAGTTGTTATGTAATGCTCATTCAGATGTTATTAAATGCTCACCCAGTTGTTATTAATTGCTTCCTCAGTTGTCGTTAAATGCTCACACCATTGTCATTATATGCTTATGCAGTTGTTATTAAATGCTTACACAATTTGTTATTAAATGTTCACACAATTGATATTAAATGCTCATACTATTGTTATTAAATGCTCTCCCAGGTGTTATTAAAGAAACAACATGCACATGTTTTGAGGCACATTGATTCTGAATCTGCAATTAAAAAAAGCAATAGAATTTTTTTCTGAAAATATTTGAAACAATTTTTTTTTTTCCCGCACCTGACACAAGTCACCTCAGTAAAGCCAGAGCAATGATCCATGTCACAACACCATCCACAACTTTCAAAACTACAGTCCACTCTCACTTACTTGGGCACTCAGAAATTTTCCAGTCCCAAAAGTCAACAAAAATTTTGTTTTCTCCAAAATCCAAAATAATTGTCCATTCAATATATAGCAAGACGCACTGATTCAGAATCTGCAAGAAAATTTTTTGGAAAATTTTTGACCTAAAATTTTTCTGTCCTCACTACTGCCAAAACACTGTTAGAAGTTGGAAGTAGATGAGATGACATCACCATCAGGGTCACACACGACATTCACACATCAACTCACCACTATAAGGCCACTAGCACATATAGATTGAGGTCATCTATTTCCTGGATAGATATAGTCTCACCAGTTTCTTATATAATTTGTACATAATTATGTAGTCAATAACTGTTTGAAAAAAAGCCCAATATTACATATAGGCATTCTAGGGTTAATTGGTTCTCATTATTCACCAGACAATAGAAGTATCATGTTATGAGACTCTTGAAAACTTGTATGGTTCTGATCCCAAGTCAGAGTCACATATATTATATATATGTCACATAAAACACCATTTTACTCCTCCATATCCTTCTATCATTATATCCCCAAAGGGGGTATTGCCCACAGTACAGTACAGTACATGTTTTCTATTACAGTACACAATTACTGATTCACGTGGCCTTTATCCCTTAATAGGATATTGCTATATTAAATAATTTTATATCAAGGGCCTACTGTATCTGTCTGTATTGGTGTCATCAACATTCATTTGTTATTTCTTGTTCACAGGGTTTCCAGATGATCATGCTTGGTGAGAGTGGGAGAGGAGGTGAGTGCCTGGGAGGTTGCCAGCGCTACTCAGGGGTCGGTTCACTGGTGGGGCAGAGACACCCACCTTCAGAAGCCACCAAGGAGTACCGCCTCTCCATCGGACGCATATTCCACAAGATCATACTCACTGGATCCACCATCACCGTCACCATCTACAGGCCCAGGTGTGTAAGTGACGGTGGTGTACAAATGTTCATTCCCACCAGCCAGCCATAACAGCACCGAATTCTCTGCTTGTACTGTGGTTCAAACGACAACTAGAAACATTTATTCCCACAGCCATCCATATTACTGTTGTTGTTGTTCTCCCGGGGCAGAATGTCCTCCTGCCCCACAGACCCCTGGTACACTCTGGTCACAGTGAAAAAACAAATTAAAATAAAGGAGGGGCTGGCCCTATATGCCTGGGCTACCGAAGCACATCCCAGGGAAATGGGACCACAGCTTACTAGACCAGGGAGTCTGGGGGCCTCATCTTTGATCCCGGGCCCAAGTCCACATTACCACAAGAGCTACAAGTGGGCCACACCTTCCATGAGACCAGCCATGAAGGCACCATAAGGGGGAGGGAGTTTACACTGCTGCATGCAAAGGGAAATGCACCCCCTGTGTACTGGCAGTCCACACAGCAGTGAAAAAAAAAAAAGAGCCTCCAGTTGCAGTACACCTCAAGTGGATTCTTAATCCATGTGGGCAGATCTCGTCAAATCCATTAGAAAGTGACCAGAAAAAAAAAAAAAGGTCAACCATTTTAACACCAAAGGTTTTTCTTCACCTACTTACCTCATTCTCTCCCACCTGTGCAGTCACCCATTTTTAGGGAATATTCTTTTGTTGGTGTATTGAAAAATTTCTGTAATTAGGAGGAATCAGTAGTCTTCCAATTTACCAACCAAGGAATCTCCTCTAAACACCCAAACTTCTTCTCACCTTCCGACCTCCTTCCCTCCCATCTCCACAGACATCCATACCCGCAGCTGAAGCGTCACTACAAGTACCGCTTCAAGGCGCCTCACATGAACAGCTACGAGGTGTCCTGGGTGGAGTTCCGTACCGAGCGTCTTGAGACATACATGTGGAACCATCTGGATAACTATATCTGCTTCAGGGGCGAGTCACCAGATTATTCGCTCATTGAGGTATGTGTGTGTGTGTGTGTGTGTGTGTCGGGAGTAAGTGGGTTGGGTTTTATTCTTAGGATGTATGTCTATATTTTTAGCATCCATTTAGGGGTTATGGTGTACTTGCTGATGAGGCCCTTAAGGCAAGTCTAATTACCTAGTATCCGTTTCTCTCACACGCAAATCATTCTTTCTATTTCCCTCACATGCAAATCATTCTTTCTATTTCCCTCCTATGCAAATTATTCTCTCTATTTCCCTCCTACACAAATTATTCTCTCTCTCCATTTCTCTGCCCCCCAGCCACTCAAGTTCTGGCGAGTGCGGATGCTGGTGGTGGCCGACTGCTATCGTACAGCCACTCGAACCATCATGGAGGGAGGAGAAGGAATAGCAACAGATATCTACAGTCCCAGTACCTTGGAGGAGCAGCAGGTATGAGTACAGTAGACCCTCGATATAAGATGATTAGATTTTTAGCACTATCCATATAAGGGGGAAGTTTTGTGTTGGTAAATCTGGAGCAACTGAATCCTCCAAACTATTCCAAGCAACAGAACAAACACCATTATTTTTGCTCTTCTGGTCCTGTTTCCTAGCATACTTTAGAGGAATCAAGGCACTCCAATGTGCCACAAAAGAATTACCACCTTAACACAAACTTAGTAAATCAGTAATGAATAACAGAAGCCTGGGAAAACATTTCGCGGTCTTTAATGAGGGACTGAGTGTAAAACGAAGTGGTGGGTACAAGTATTTATTCCTTGTATATCCAGGGTCTACAGTCAATGTGAAACAAGGGATAACCGTACTGATAATGTCATGTTGTTGTTGTTTCTCAGACAACCATCGAGGGATTCCTGAGGTTTATGGAGATGACCATTCACCGCCTCAAACGTCCTGCCAACGCACGCAAGACCAGGGTGAGTCTTGGCTTGGTTAGGTTTGGTTTAGTTTGGTTTTCACTGCCTTGTGGTTTCATTCACTTACTCTTTATTTATTGGGACTTGCACTTGCCACTATAGTGCATTTTTATTTTTTTGTCCTGGCGAAAGTGCACCGATTCCATCTTAAGAACAGTACTATTATTGAATTATATACTGTATATGTCTCACTTACATTCCAGTGTTTATAAGTTGATGATATGTATAGTACAGTAGTCCCGCAAAATATGATTATTAAATTTATCACTACCGGTATGCTTTTAACACAGGCTCAGTAAATCATTAAGTTAGTGTGTGTGGTAATGAATAACAGAAGCCTGGAAAATCATTTGATAGTTTTTAATGAGTGACTGAGTGTAAAATGAAGTAATGGATACAAGTATTTATTCATTGTATATGCAGACTCTACAATACCTATTTGGTGTAATTTTTTCTTGAATTATTTTACATTTACAAAAAACACACAAAAAGTTAAATGAGGCAACCAGTGCATATTTGCCAGTATATAAAAATGAAAAATAGCACTATATAATCTTTGCATGTGTCTGATTATCTAACTATATTATACAGTAAGCAGTTAATTTAACAAGGCATTCTCTTGCCTGTTGTAGTTTGGAGGAATTATTTGGCTGGTATTATTAAACTACAGTAATTCTTCAAGAGAAAGGCTCATCATCACTCGGTTCATATTATTATACAATACGAATCGAGCCTTTTCCTTGAAGATGTAGTTTATAATACTGACCTTTGCCTCTCACTTGCTGCTCACAGAATCTTGGCTTGGGCTCCGTAAAGTTATGCAGTTTTAAATTAGACATATTGAGGCATTGTTAAACTAATTCTTTGAGGAAAAGGCTCATCGGTTCTAAATTCATGTTGCCAAATAATACAAATTGAGCAACAAAGAGCCTTTTCCTCAAAGAAGTAGTTTAATTATACCACCCATGGTGTAGATAGTAATCATTTTGTCAAGCAAGAGCCCAGATAGTTTTTTAATAGCTTTTTGAGTCCAGTGCTATATTGTATTGTATTGTATGTACAGTATTTTGAACATCAGGTTGTTATTATTAAACTACTTCTTCAAGGAAAAGTTCTCTTTGTCGCTCAGTTCCTATTATTTTTCAGTGTGAATTTAGCGACGAAATTCCTTACCCTCAAAGAGTTAGTTTAATAATACCGCCCTCTGTATTTTGGTGACACCAGTACAGTACCTGTTTCTGATGGGGTTATATTAACATTTTTTGTACAGTAGGCCCTCGATATAAAATGAATGAATTTAGCACATAATATATTACTGTATATCCTATTAACACAGGGTCAGCAAATCACTTAGTGTGTATGGTAATGAATAACAGAAGCCTCGGAAAACATTTGCTGGTCTTCAATGAGTGACTGAGTGTAAAATGAAGAAGTGGTGGATACAAGTATTTATTCATTGTGTTGTATATCAAGGGTTTATTGTATAAAATTATGTCTTGTCCTGTCAGCTTCTTTTATGTTGTTGCATCAGTTACATAACCAAAGTAGGGTACTGTAGTGAGGGTCCATGTGAGTTTTGTAGCCTTGTGTTGCTCTACTGATGTCCTCACATTTAAGGGCAGAAAAACTCTTGATGGTAAATTGGAGAGAGTTAACAATTCCTCCAAAACACGTGCCAGAAAACAAAATTTGGAGGATCTGTTTAGTGGCATAGTTTGAAGAATGGAGAGTTGTTACCAATTCCTCCAAACTATGTCACGAAACAGATCCCCTATTAGTACCATTGAGGGCGTCTGTTTTCTGGCATAGTTAAAGGAGTGCGGGAATAGGGGGACAGGCTTGGGAGGGGTTTGGGGGGTGCGGGAATAGGGGGTCAGGCTTGGGGGGGGTGCGGGAATAGGGGGACAGGCTTGGGGGGGGTAGATAGCCTGTCCCTATTCCTGCACCTCCCTAACCCCCCCCCCCTCAAGTCTGTCCCCCTACTCCCGCACCCCCCAAAAACCACCCTAAACCCAACCCCCCAAGCCTGTCCCCTTATTCCTGCACCCCCTTAAGGAGGAATCGGAAACCTTCCCAATTCACCACCGAAAGAATCTGCCCATAAGTGCGTTCCCTGATGAAGCAATGTAGGTGCATGTGACGTGACTGTAGCCTCAGCAACGCCTTGCAGAAAACAGGGATCGGAGGGAAGGCTAGTGGCGGAGTGTACGTTGGCAGGCGACACAGCTCAGCCTTGGTTGTTGGCACATCCTCCTCCTCCTCCTCCTCTGTCCTTCCCTCCTCTACCACCTCCTCCTCCTCTTCCTTTATCTCCTCATCCACCACTACCACCACCACTACCACCACTGCTGCTGCTGCTGCTGCTGCTACACTTACTGGACCAGGTGGACAGGTATTGTATATATTAATATTATCATTATCATTATTATTATTATTATTATTATTTTTATTTTTATTTTTATTATTATTATTATTATTATTATTAATAATATTATTGTTGTTATTATTATTATTATTATTATTATTATTATTATTATTATTATTATTATTATTATTACTACAATATAGTACTATTATTATTACTGTAAGAGAGGAAAGTGTGAGAAAGAAGCGGAAAACAGAGTAATACAAGAGAGAAAGGTAACAGATGCAATGAAGTCACTGATTAGAAATAGAGGGATAAATACAATGGCTACAAGAGGATTACATGAAGGAATGTTAGGAACTTTGATATACAGCTGTGAAACTATGGAGTGGTGGTATGAGTATGAGAAGTCAAGAGTAAGAACAGTTGAGGTAGATTTGTTGAGAAGTGTTTGTAGAATTTGTAGAACTGACAAGATGAGAAATATTGAAATCCGAGAAAGGTGGTATTGAGTGTGGAGTGGTTGAGAGAGTGAAACATAATACATTGAGATGGTTTGGACATGTGGAGAGAATGCAAGGCGAGGAATTTGTAAAGAAGGTGTATGGAAGTGAAGTTGTAGGACCTGGTGTGAGAGGCAGACCTCCGGTCAGATGGCAGAACAGAGTGGAAGAGTATGTAAAGGAGAGAAACGTGAGGGGCAGAGTAGGGCTTGAACAAGTAAGGAGGGAGTGTTGGAACAGGGAGAACTGGAGACACTTCTGCCATGGCCACCCCCTTGGGGGGGAGTTCCCGGAGGGAACGAGGCGTCGGAGCTATAGATAGATAGATAGAGAAAGGTGTGGTGTGAGCAAATAGCTGGATCAGAGAGTGGAAGAAAGTATTATGAGATGGTGTGGACATGTAGAAAGAATGGTTGATATAAGAATGATGAAAAAGGTGAATGAGAGTGATTTTGAAGGGAGGAAAAGATGGGGAAGACCAAGGAGAAGATGGTATGATATGGTGAGTGATTGTATAAGAAAACATGGAATAAATATGAATGAAGCAAAAGAACTAGTATATGATGGATAAAAGTGGTAAAGATTCACAAGGAAGTGTGGACGTTAGGACTGGCAACTTGGTTTTAACTTGAATGTCAACAGAATGGATCCTTTCACCAAGGCTAAATGAAGGGACTTACATTGTGGATGCAAGACCTTGTGGAGGGAGCTGAGAATTTTTGTGGCTTGAAAGAGGGAGTAATTTGTGTGTGTGACCCATTTCACTGTGTACTCTGTCCTTACTTTCTGTATTTCTGCTTCCCTTTTCTACCCCTGGCACTAGAGCCTCCCCACTCTTTGAAGAAAGGGAAATGAGGTATTGATGATGATGATGATGATTATTACTGTATTTGGTGTCCTTCAAATAGGGATGGACTGTAAAATATAGCATACAGTTGTTGCATACCATGGTGAAGTAAGGGTACAATGACTGTATAGACACACTACTGTACAGAACCATTGTATTGGTACCACACCATTGTCAACACCACTGATATTCTTGCATATAACCCCATGCATCACCAGAGTGTGGGGGGAGGTTACCGGGAACGCCTGGGCAGCAACCGAGTGGTAGAGCGACCGCCCAGACCCCGATCCAGCAACAAGGTAGAGCGGCTGAGGTTTGAGAGTGGCGGCGGCGGTGGAGGGAGGGAGGTGCACAGTGAGACGTGTGAGATGAGGCCACTTGGGGAACCAGCAGAGGAGGAAGCCAGAGACGAGAGGTGAGGTTTATTATTATGCTTTTGTTTAACTCCATATGTGTCCTTTTGTTTATCTGCTTATTTTCTTGTGACATCAAAAATACCAGATGCACTGTATGACCTTATACAATAGGAGCAACTGATTCCACCAAACTATTCCAAGCAATAAGACACTGTTATTTCTGTCAATCTGATCCTATGTCCTTGTACACATAATTTGGAAGAATCAAGGTGCTCCAATGTATGTACCAAAAGTGTATTATTACCCCCTTAACATTAAGGGGGTGAGGGAGTAGGGGACAGGCTTGGGGGGGGGATTGGGGGGTGCTGGAATAGGGGGACAGACTTGGGGGGGGGGGGTAGAAAGCCTGTCCCCTATTTCCACATGCCTGTCCCCCTACTCCCGCACCCCTCAAAACCCCCCCAAGCCTGTCCCCTACTCCTGCATCCCCCTAAACCCTCCCCCAAGCCTGTCCCCTACTCCCGCACCCCCCTAAACCCCTCCAAGCCTGTCAACTACTCCTGCACCCCCCTAAACCCTCCCCCAAGCCTGTCCCCGACTCTCACACCCCCCTAACCCCCCCCAAGCCTGTCCCCTACTCCCGCACCCCCCTAAACCCCTCCAAGCCTGTCCCCTACTCCCGCACCCCCCTAAACCCCTCCAAGCCTGTCCCCTACTCCCGCACCCCCCTAAACCCCTCCAAGCCTGTCAACTACTCCTGCACCCCCCTAAACCCTCCCCCAAGCCTGTCCCCGACTCTCACACCCCCCTAACCCCCCCCAAGCCTGTCCCCTACTCCCGCACCCCCCTAAACCCCTCCAAGCCTGTCCCCTACTCCCGCACCCCCCTAAACCCCTCCAAGCCTGTCCCCTACTCCCGCACCCCCCTAAACCCCTCCAAGCCTGTCAACTACTCCTGCACCCCCCTAAACCCTCCCCCAAGCCTGTCCCCGACTCTCACACCCCCCTAAACCCTCCCCCAAGCCTGTCCCCTACTCTCACACCCCCCTAACCCCCCCAAGCCTGTCCCCTACTCCCGCACCCCCCTAAACCCCTCCAAGCCTGTCAACTACTCCTGCACCCCCCTAAACCCTCCCCCAAGCCTGTCCCCCTATATTCCCGCACCCCCTTAACACCATCCCATCACCACCACCACCAGTGAGAATAGGAGATGTCACCTGGGCACACCACTGAGTGAGGTGGTGGAGTGGATGCGTGACCCGACCAAAGGCGTCACACTGCTACAACGCCTGTCCTGCCTACCCCCCCACACCTTCGTCTCGGCCGATGCCACCACCTGGGTCTGTGACAACGTGGAAGGTGTGACGTCAGAGGTGGCAGCTGTTGACTTACTACAGGTGGGGGCTGACAACTCAAACATTATTTTTTTTTTACTAATATTGTGTTGTAATTCACTCTGTTGTATTGTTCTAATTTTATTTACTCATGTATAGTCACAAACATTTTTTTTACTAATATTGTGTTGTAATTACTGTTGTATTGCTGTTATTTTTTTACTCATGTATATATAGTCACAAACATTTTTTTTTTCACTAATATTGTGTTGTAATTCACCCTGTTGTATTGCTGTCATTTTATTTACTCATGTATAGTCACATCCAATAGTCCTCATAGTCCTGCAACACCTTTGAATGAAAACAAACTCAAATAATGGATGTAGTACAATATTGGTTCATAGAGAATATTATATGAATTAGTTTTCCATTATTGTCTTGTTTGTCCATAAAGAGAGTACCGTACTGTATATTAAGGGGGTGCGGGAGTAGGGGACAGGCTTGGGGGGGGGGGGTTGAGGGGCGCGGGAATAGGGGACAGGCTTGGGGGGGAGGTTTGAGGGGTGTGGAAATAGGGAGACAGGCTTGGGGGTGGGTAGAAAGCTTGTCCCCTATTCCCGCACCCCCTTAACCCCCCCCCCAGCCTGTCCCCCTACTCCTGCACCCCCCAAAACCTCCCCCGACCCCCCCCCCCCAAGCCTGTCCCCCTATTCCCATACCCCCTTAATCTCTTGTTGTTGTTGTGTACAGCGTCTGGTGAAGAGCGGACTAATCTGTCATGCCTCGGGGGACCCACACCATCCATTCATTCACGGATTCTTCCTATACTTCTTTATCACGGGCAACAAAGGTGAGCTCAAGATGGGTTTAATTAAGGGGAGATTCTCTTGTTGGTGAATTGGAAGGTCTGTGATTCCTCCAAGCTATGCCACGAAACAGACAACCTTAATGTTATTTTAATGAGGGATCTGTTTCATGGCATAGTTTGGAGGAATCAGTAGTCCATCAATTAACCTTCAAAAAGAATCTCCCATTAAGGGGAAAGTATAATGTTGGTGGTAAATCTGGAGCAACTCATTCCTCCAAACTAGTACAAGCAACAGGCCACCATTATTATTGTTCATCTGGTCCTGTTACCTGGCATACTTTGGAGGAACCAAGGCTCTCCAATGTACCAAAAGTGTACTCTCCCCTCATGTGAAAAGTACGGTGTTGGTGATAAATCTGGAGGCTACTGATGCCTTCAAACTAAATTCAAGCAACAGATCACCATTGAGAATAAAAAAAGAATGTAGGAAGAGAAAAGTAGATAGAGAATCAGGAAAAGAAAGTAGGAAAAGAGAGAGAAGAAGCAGAAGCAGGATATACTGGATGTTGTTTGTCAAATCACGAGTCTTATGATACAGATGTTTTGACCCCTGGTGGGAAAGTAGGAAGAGAGAAATAGAAAGTAGGAAAAGAAAAGTAAATGTTAGAAAATGAGAAGTAGGAATTAAGAAAAGATATGCAGAGAAAGAGGAAGACAATGATACAGTTCTGGATGTTGTTTGATGAATTTTTACGAGTCAGTGATACATATACTTTGACCCCTGGTGGAAAAGTAGAAAGAGAGAAGTAGAAAGTAGGAAAAGAAAAGTAAATACAGTACAGTATTATGGAGAAAAAAAAAGTAGGAAATAGGAAAGTGTGAGAAGAGAAAGAAGACAGTGGTTATAGATGTTGTTTGTCAAATTACAAGTCTGACATGAATATTTTGACCCCTGGTGGAAAAGTAAAAAATGAAAGTAGGAAGAGAGAAGTAGGAAAAGAAATGTAGGAAGTAAGAAAATGTGTTCAGTACAGTATAGAGAAAAAGGAAGACGACGATATTAGATGTTGCTTGTTGAATTATGAGTCCGTGATGTGGATAAATCCTGCCTTCCAGAGCAGGACCAGGTGGGGTACGACCCAGCTTGGTACCAGGCGGAGTGGCACGAGGTGGAGGTGGAACCCATGGCCACCCGACCTGCCCCGGCCACACCCAACAACAACCCCACCAACACCACCACTGCCTCACCCTCACCTCAACACCAACACACATGTCCAGCCTTCCTTGAACCAGACCTCCCAGGCAGTATACCTTGGAGGGCACGACACAGTGAGTTAATTTGGAAGATTATTAGGTTATTATGTTGTTATTTTTTGGTTGTTATTAGGTTATTTGGTTATTATTAGGTTATTATGTTGTTGTTGATGTTCTTCCGGGGCAGAATGGCCTCCTGCCCCACAGACCCTCGGTACACTCTGGTCACAGTGAAGAAACAAATTAAAATAGATGAGGGGCTGTATGTCCCTATATGCCTGGACTACTGAAGCACATCCCAGGGAAATGGGACCAGAGCTTACTGGACCAGGGAGTCTGGGGGCCTCATAAGTTGGAAGGTCTTTGATCCCACAGCCAGTGTTGTGGGCCCAAGTCCAAGTTACCACAAGAGCTACAAGTGAGACCAGCCATGAAGGCACCATAAGGGGGAGGGAGTTTACACTGCTGCATGCAAAAGGATAATACACCCCCTGTGTACTGGTGGTCCACACACCAGTGAAAAAAAAAAAAAATGAGCCTCCGGTTGCAGTACACCTCACATGGATTTTTAATCCATGTGGGCAGATCTCGTCAAATCCACTAAAAAGTGACCAGATCCTACTACAATCATTATTCTAGCCCTGTGGGGGATAACTAATATTTACAGAGAACAAAGTCAGCCCCACTGGGCAAAGGTTATTATGTTGTTGTTGTTGAAGTTCCTCAAGCTGTCAGGCCGAGCAGCCCTGAGCTCCTGAGGAAGGTCATGGCCTGAACCGGGCTTTTCCACAGTGCCCTCAGAGAGTGTATGTTGTGTTGTTGGCGAGTGTGGTTGTGTGCGTTGCAGTCTTCAATAATGTGTTTAATAGAATGGGGTGCTGTGTTGCATCCCGGACAGGCATCCGCAATGGCTCCATCCAGCCTCTTCTGATGTCAGAAGGGCCGGGTGATGGCCACACTGCAGCCTGGCCAGGTGGACTCTGTCCTCACGGGGAAGGGAGGATTCGGATGGGTGGATGTCAGGAGGTCGTGCATGCAGCTGAGTGTTGTTTTTGAGTGTTTGGATGGATTGATGAGTGATTTGAGTATGGATGTGTTTTTGGAGATTGGTTTGGGGTGGGCAGGTTGTAAGAGATGATAGTATTTGTGTATGGTATTGTGTACTGGGTGTTGTTTTGATGTTCCTTGGCATGTGTGGGTGTTGTGCCATGTAGTGTAGTGGATGGTGTGGGTTTGTGGAGTCTGCAGCAAGTGTTTGTGTGCCTCTCATGTCAAGGTGATCCTTGATTTTGAGGACTTTGGTTTCATAGTGTAGGTGGTCTGTGGGTGTGGTAGCTGTGCAGCCTGTGATTGTCTTTAGGGTTCTGTTCTGTATGGTTTGAAGGGTGTTGTGATGAGTCTCAGTGAGGTTTGAAGCCCAGGCAGGGCTTGCATAGTCCATCACTGATCGAATATATTGTTTGTATACTGTGGTTGTGGTTTCCTTGTTGTGTCCGAATGTTGTGCTGGCAAGTGATCTGAGGGCTTTAAGTCTTTGCATGCATTTGTTTTTGATGGTCGTAATATGTTGTTTGAATGTCATGGATGTATTGTATGTTATGCCAAGTATTTTGGGTGTGTGTGTGTGTGGTATAGGTGTGTTGTTTATGGTGAGGTGTGGTGTGTAGAGGTGTTCTGCATTCCAGTTGGTGAGAAGGGTGACAGTTGACTTGGTGGGTGCTATTTTAAGTCTGTTTGTGGTGAACCAGGCATTGAGTGTGTTGAGGTAGGGTTGGAGGATGAGGGTGGCTGTGTCTGCGTTTCTGTGTGTACATGTGAGTGTTATGTCGTCTGCGTAGGAGACTATGTGTATTTGTGGTGCCTGGGGTGTTGGTATGTCGTGCATGTATAGGTTGAAAAGGGTGGGTGAGAGTACAGAACCTTGGGGGACACCATTGGTGAAATTTTTAATGTTAGATGACTGACCAGCAAATGTAACATGGGCTACTCTTCCTCCCAAGAAGCTGGCCAGCCATCTTTTGGTGTTATTATGCATGTTTGTGTTGTATATTTTGTTTGTGAGGTTGTGGCGGGGGATGGCATCAAATGCTTTACTAATGTCTAATGTAACTAAGAGTGTTCTGTGTGGGGGTCTATCTGAGTTGATGCCATCAAAAATTCTTTGTGTGAGGTCTGTAAGAAGGGTGTTTGTTGAGTGTAGCGGTCTGAAGCCATGTTGTGAAGATGCAAGGGGGATGTGTGGTGTGATTAGTTTAATGATGAGGCGCTCAGTGATTTTGGAGGGGGTACAAAGGAGGGTGATGGGACGGTGTGATGAGGGTAGTGTGGGGTCTTTATTTGGTTTGGGGATGGTGATAATGTTTCCATGTTTCCAGATGTTGGGTAATGTGTTGTGTGAGTAGCTGTAGTTTGCTATGTTAGTGAGTGCTTGTATGCCTTGTGGTCCAAGGTGTTTAAGGTGTATGTTACTGATGTTGTCTGGACCACAGGCAGGTGAGTGTTTTATGTTGTGAATGATGTGATTTGTCTGATGATTTGTGAATGGTGTATAGTCTGGGTCAGTGGGGAAACGTCTCTTGCGTCTAATGACTCGTCTGTCTTCAGGGTGAGGGTGAAGGTGGCTGACGTGCGAAAAATGTTGGATGAGTGTGTTTGCTTGTTGTTTGTTAGAGGGTATAGTGTCTGTTGTTGTGATGGCTGCATGTGATTGTGTAGTGTTGCTGTTGGACAGTGTGATGCTGTTTAGTGTTTTGTTGTTGTTGTTGAAGTTCCTCAAGCTGTCTGGCCGAGCAGCCCCGAGCTCCTGAGGAAGGTCATGGCCTGAACCGGGCTTTCCCACAGTGCCCTCAGAGAGTGTATGTTGTGTTGTTGGCGAGTGTGGTTGTGTGCGTTGCAGTCTTCAATGATGTGTTTAATAGAATGGGGTGCTGTGTTACATCCTGGACAGGCATCCACAATGGCTCCATCCAGCCTCTTCTGATAAGTCAGAAGGGCCGGGTGATGGCCACACCGCAGCCTGGCCAGGTGGACTCTGTCCTCACGGGGAAGGGAGGATTCGGATGGGTGGATGTCAGGAGGTCGTGCATGCAGCTGAGTGTTGTTTTTGAGTGTTTGGATGGATTGATGAGTGATTTGAGTATGGATGTGTTTCTGGAGATTGGTTTGGGGTGGGCAGGGTGTAAGAGATGATAGTATTTGTGTATGGTATCGTGTACTGGGTGTTGTTTTGATGTTCCTTGGCATGTGTGGGTGTTGTGCCATGTAGTGTAGTGGATGGTGTGGGTTTGTGGAGTCTGCAGCAAGTGTTTGTGTGCCTCTCATGTCAAGGTGATCCTTGATTTTGAGGACTTTGGTTTCATAGTGTAGGTGGTCTGTGGGTGTGGTAGCTGTGCAGCCTGTGATTGTCTTTAGGGTTCTGTTCTGTATGGTTTGAAGGGTGTTGTGATGAGTCTCAGTGAGGTTTGAAGCCCAGGCAGGGCTTGCATAGTCCATCACTGATCGAATATATTGTTTGTATACTGTGGTTGTGGTTTCCTTGTTGTGTCCGAATGTTGTGCTGGCAAGTGATCTGAGGGCTTTAAGTCTTTGCATGCATTTGTTTTTGATGGTCGTAATATGTTGTTTGAATGTCATGGATGTATTGTATGTTATGCCAAGTATTTTGTGTGTGTGTGTGTGTGGTATAGGTGTGTTGTTTATGGTGAGGTGTGGTGTGTAGAGGTGTTCTGCGTTCCAGTTGGTGAGAAGGGTGACAGTTGACTTGGTGGGTGCTATTTTAAGTCTGTTTGTGGTGAACCAGGCATTGAGTGTGTTGAGGTAGGGTTGGAGGATGAGGGTGGCTGTGTCTGCGTTTCTGTGTGTACATGTGAGTGTTATGTCGTCTGCGTAGGAGGCTATGTGTATTTGTGGTGCCTGGGGTGTTGGTATGTCGTGCATGTATAGGTTGAAAAGGGTGGGTGAGAGTACAGAACCTTGGGGGACACCATTGGTGAAATTTTTAATGTTAGATGACTGACCAACAAATGTAACATGGGCTACTCTTCCTCCCAAGAAGCTGGCCAGCCATCTTTTGGTGTTATTATGCATGTTTGTGTTGTATATTTTGTTTGTGAGGTTGTGGCGGGGGATGGCATCAAATGCTTTACTAATGTCTAATGTAACTAAGAGTGTTCTGTGTGGGGGTCTATCTGAGTTGATGCCATCAAAAATTCTTTGTGTGAGGTCTGTAAGAAGGGTGTTTGTTGAGTGTAGCGGTCTGAAGCCATGTTGTGAAGATGCAAGGGGGATGTGTGGTGTGATTAGTTTAATGATGAGGCGCTCAGTGATTTTGGAGGGGGTACAAAGGAGGGTGATGGGACAGTGTGATGAGGGTAGTGTGGGGTCTTTATTTGGTTTGGGGATGGTGATAATGTTTCCATGTTTCCAGATGTTGGGTAATGTGTTGTGTGAGTAGCTGTAGTTTGCTATGTTAGTGAGTGCTTGTATGCCTTGTGGTCCAAGGTGTTTAAGGTGTATGTTACTGATGTTGTCTGGACCACAGGCAGGTGAGTGTTTTATGTTGTGAATGATGTGATTTGTCTGATGATTTGTGAATGGTGTATAGTCTGGGTCAGTGGGGAAACGTCTCTTGCGTCTAATGACTCGTCTGTCTTCAGGATGAGGGTGAAGGTGGCTGACGTGCGAAAAATGTTGGATGAGTGTGTTTGCTTGTTGTTTGTTAGAGGGTATAGTGTCTGTTGTTGTGATGGCTGCATGTGATTGTGTAGTGTTGCTGTTGGACAGTGTGATGCTGTTTAGTGTTTTGTAGAGTTTGCTGGTGTTGGTTGTGTGGTTGAGTGTGTTGACAAAACTTTGCCAGTTAAGTGTTTTTTGTTCTTTAATTTTGTTGTTTATTTGTGTATTTAGTGCTTGTATTTGGTTTATTGTGTGTTGTGTAAGAGGAGTTGGGGATGTGTGTTTAAGAGTGTCACGTTGTTTGATGAGGTCTTGAATTTCTGTTGTGAAGTTGGGGTTGTGTTTTCTTCTGTTACCTCTAGGGATGTGCTGTTTGTCTGCGTTCTGTATAATTGTATTGAATTTTTGAACAGCTGTGTTGATGTTTGTGATGGGTGAACTGTTCAGTGTTTCGAAGTGTTGTTCTGTTTCCATAGTGAAAGTTTCCCAGTTGGCACTTTTGTAATTTGTGTATGTGTGTCTGTGGCCAACTGGGGTGATTCTTGTTTTAGTGGTGATTATGATTGGAAGGTGGTCAGAGCCAAGGGTTCTGACCACTCTCCATGATGTTCTGGGGGCGAGGTTGGGAGAGCAAAAGGATATGTCAGGAGAGGATGGTTGGAAGAGGGCTTGGTGAGGGATATGAGTGTGTTGATGTGGGTTGTTTAATGAGATGAGGTTGTCTGTTTGTGCAAGGATTTCAAGCCCTCTGTCTGTGTCAGGGTTGTTGACATACCAGGCCGACGTCTTGGCGTTGAAATCACCACCCAGGATGAGGTCAGGTTGGTTGGTGATCAGATGGAGCTGGGGGGAGAAGTTTTGGGGAACTGTTGGGCTGGTTTGGGGGGGGATGTATAAATTAACTATTGTAATATTGGATGATTTACCAGTGCGGACTTTGATGCTTTGAATTTCTGTGGTGGTGTCGTGGTGGGGGAGGAGGGATTTGAGTTCCGCACTGGTTACTATATAATTAAGGGATTTATGGACTAGGGTGATGAGTCCACCGCCATTGCCGTTGGCCCGGTCCTGTCTGATGGTGGTGAAATTGGTGAATGTAGGTGTTTTGTTTGTGTTGCGTAGTTTTGTTTCTTGTGAGATGGCAATGTGTATATTATGTTGTATGATGAAGTGTGTGAGTTCTTGTTTTTTGGTGTTTATGCCATCTATGTTTAGTTGAAGTATGTTAATGTTGTGTGTGCGGTGTGTGTTAGGTGCTGCTGCACGGGGGAGAGGAGAGTGTGGGGGGGAAGGAGGTGGAGGTGGAGGTGTTGTTGGAGTTGGAAGTAAGGGTGATGGAGGTGGGAATGTTGGTAAGGGTGATGGAGGTGTGGGTGTTGGTAAGGGTGATGGAGGTGGGAGTGATGGAGAGGGTGGTGGAGGTGGGAGTGATGGAAGAGGTGAGGGACATGTGGAACAGGTCCATGTGTTTGTGTAGTGTTTCATGGATGCTAATGTTGTACATGATAAGTGGGTCCAGTTCTTGCAAGAGTTGCATTGAACTGAACCCTTTGTCTGCCTACTTGATGTGATGGGTTTAGAGCATGTCGGACATGTGTATTTGTTTATGGGTCCAGGATTGCTTTCAATGTCTCCGGCTAGAAGGAGAAGCCGAGAAATGACAGCCGGAGAATCATTCCTCGGTGATGAAAAAATGTGTAGTTGTGTGTGTTGTGTGAGGGTGTGGTATTGCCCGGGTGACCGAAGCCGTTCCCAGGGACTCGCACCCCCTGGTGGGGGGCGGGGGGATGTTGTGACGGTTTGGCCCCCATAGCTTCCTTCCTCGGGAGCCTTGGGGGGTGGTCCCACGGCGTAGACGCCGCCACTCCAGGACCAGGTTATTATGTTGTTATTATTAGGTTATATATTAAGTTGTTATTATGTTTTTATTAGGTTATTAGGTTGTTGTTATTAGGTTATTAGTTTAGGTTATTAGTATGAGTGGACTTGGAATATTATTAGGTTATTATTGTATTATGTTAGCAGAGTATAAGTGAATAAGTATAAGTTGTGAATATTGTGTTGTGTAATTTTCTGAACTCATTGGGTCATATTATTAAACTTCTTCAACAAGGAAAAGGCATTTTGTCACTAAATTAGCTTTCCAAAATTATTGGACCTGAGCGACGAGGAGAACTTTCCCTCAAAGAAGTAGTTTAATAATAGAGTGAACTCTCATTTTATACAGGTATTAAGAGTGTGTAATGAATCTTTGTACAAAAAACCCTCATTGTACCTACATTACACTGGTATTATGTGTGTGTAATGTAGTGTACAATAAGTGTTTATACATTCATTAAATACACTCTGTTTCACATACATAATCCCAGTGTAAAATGAGAGATTACTGTACAGTCGGCTAAAAAAGTACAATATCGGAAGCACCCTTACACCGAAATTAACTAACAATTATTATCTATAGCGGAGGTCCAACATTTCTTTTGCCCACTGTACCCTCCCCTACCTTGTACCTTGTGCCCAGAACTGTGGCGAGTGGGACAACTGGACCTGGACATCAACGGACGCAGTGATCGCATCGAGTGGGGACACCTCAAACACCACTCAACATTCTCACCACTCACCGCCTTTGAACTCATCGTACAGTGGTTATGTGCCACCGGAACCATCGTCACTGACCTGGTTTGTATCCTACTTGATCATTAGGTTAGGTTAGGTTTGGTTAGGTTTGGTTGGGTTTGGTTAGGATAGCTTTGGTTTGGTTAGGTTAGGTTGGGTTTTATTTGGTTAGGTTGGGTTTGGTTTGGTTAGGTTGGGTTTGGTTAGGATAGGTTTGGTTTGGTTAGGTTAGGTTGGGTTTTATTTGGTTAGGTTGGGTTTGGTTTGGTTGGGTTTGGTTAGGTTTGGTTTGGTTAGGTTAGGTTGGGTTTTATTTGGTTAGGTTGGGTTTGGTTAGGTTAGGTTTGGTTAGGATAGGTTTGGTTTGGTTAGGTTGGGTTTGGTTAGGTTTGGTTAGGTTGGGTTTGGTTAGGTTAGGTTGGGTTTGGTTTGGTTAGGATAGGTTTGGTTAGGTTTGATTTGGTTTGTTTTTTGTTTTGTTTTTTAAGTTAGGTTAGGATAGGTTTGGTTTAGTTAGGTTTAGGTTAGGTTAAGCATTTACAGAATATTGTAAAGAGTCTGACCAAATACTGCTTCCATTATACAGTCGGTCCTCAATATAAAATAAATAAATTTAACGCATATTATTATATCCTTTTAACACATGGTCAGTAAATCAGTTAGTCTGTATGGTAATGAATAGATAACAGAAGCCTAGGAAAACATTGTGTGGTCTTCAATGAGGGACTGTCACTGAGTGCTTTGATTCCTCCAAAGCAAGACCAGATGTACAAATATAATGGTAGCTTGTTGTTGCTTGAAATACAATGGGGGAATCAGTTGTTCCAGATTTACCATGAACACTACACTACCCTCTATGTCAGGAAACAGGACCAGATGAACAAATATAATGGTGGTGGTTGTTGCTTGGAATAGTTAGGAGGAATCAGTTGCTCCAGATTTACCATGAACACTGCACTACCCTCTATGTCAGGAAACAGGACCAGATGAACAAATATAATGGTGGTTGTTGTTGCTTGGAATACTGTAGTTAGGAGGAATCAGTTGCTCCAGATTTACCATGAACACTGCACTACCCTCTATGTCAGGAAACAGGACCAGATGAACAAATATAATGGTGGTTGTTGTTGCTTGGAATACTGTAGTTAGGAGGAATCAGTTGCTCCAGATTTACCATGAACACTGCACTACCCTCTATGTCAGGAAACAGGACCAGATGAACAAATATAATGGTGGTTGTTGTTGCTTGGAATACTGTAGTTAGGAGGAATCAGTTGCTCCAGATTTACCATGAACACTACACTACCCTCTATGTCAGGAAACAGGACCAGATGAACAAATATAATGGTGGTTGTTGTTGCTTGGAATAGTTAGGAGGAATCAGTTGCTCCAGATTTACCTTGAACACTACACCACTACCCCCTTTTTTCCTTAACCCACAGATGATGTTATGGCAAAGAAGGGCCCAGATATGTAGCCTGCATCTGTTCCCAGTGCCTAGTGACCCATTTGCCCTGCCCTACTCCTGCCACTCGGACCCATTACGTGGCCCCATCCTCATACCACTCAATGTGAACTGTTTGTCTGATGCGGAACACGAACCGTTTGCCCAGTTCCCTCCTGCTACCCGAGGCCGACGTATGCATCTATTCCAGGCAAGGCTTATATACGGTACAACATTGATAATATAAAGCTAATAAAATACTTGTATATACTACTTGTTCATTGACGATTTTGTGGTACCGGTATGACAACCCCATGGATAAACAACAGAGCCATCGTACCAGTACTATGCCATCGTCAGCACCACAGATGTTCTTGCATACAACCCCATAGATAAACAACAGAGCCATCGTACCAGTACTATGCCATCGTCAGCACCAAAGATGTTCATGCATACGACCCCATAAACAAAAAACAGAGCCGTCGTACCGGTACCACACCATAGTCCGTCAACACCACGGATGTTCTTGCATACAACGACCCATTACCCCATACTATGCCATGCCATTCCAGGAAGCCATACTGAAGCGGTTCGGGTTCGTGGGTTACGTGATGGAGAGCCACAGTCCCGACCAGAGCCAGTTTGTGCACGTGACGGGCAACATGTTCGTGATGGTACACTCCCCAACCGCCCTCACCAGTCCCACCACCACCACCACCACCACCACCACCACTACACACACCACCACACAGTCACACTCATTAATATGCTCCCCTCAGCACTGCCTACACCATCGCTATCACAGGTTAGTTATACACAGGTAATACTTGTACTGTTATTGTATCATTGGAATATGTATTAGAATATTTGATGATAGTGAATTATTGTACTGTATGATTTGAGTACAGTAGGTCCTGGATATAAGGGGATTAGACTTACCAATATGCTTTTAATACAGGCTCATTAAAAATTCCATAGTCTGTGTGGTAATGAATAACAGAAGCCTGGAAACACACACACACACACACACACACACACACACACACACACACACACACACACACACACACACACACACACACACACACACACACACACACACACACACACACACACACACACACACACACACACACACACACACACACACACACACACACACACACACACACACACACACACACACACACACACACACACACACACACACACACACACACACACACACACACACACACACACACACACACACACACACACACACACACACACACACACACACACACACACACACACACACACACACACACACACACACACACACACACACACACACACACACACACACACACACACACACACACACACACACACACACACACACACACACACACACACACACACACACACACACACACACACACACACACACACACACACACACACACACACACACACACACACACACACACACACACACACACACACACACACACACACACACACACACACACACACACACACACACACACACACACACACACACACACACACACACACACACACACACACACACACACACACACACACACACACACACACACACACACACACACACACACACACACACACACACACACACACACACACACACACACACACACACACACACACACACACACACACACACACACACACACACACACACACACACACACACACACACACACACACACACACACACACACACACACACACACACACACACACACACACACACACACACACACACACACACACACACCACACACACACACACACACACACACACACACACACACACACACACACACACACACACACACACACACACACACACACACACACACACACACACACACACACACACACACACACACACACACACACACACACACACACACACACACACACACACACACACACACACACACACACACACACACACACACACACACACACACACACACACACACACACACACACACACACACACACACACACACACACACACACACACACACACACACACACACACACACACACACACACACACACACACACACACACACACACACACACACACACACACACACACACACACACACACACACACACACACACACACACACACACACACACACACACACACACACACACACACACACACACACACACACACACACACACACACACACACACACACACACACACACACACACACACACACACACACACACACACACACACACACACACACACACACACACACACACACACACACACACACACACACACACACACACACACACACACACACACACACACACACACACACACACACACACACACACACACACACACACACACACACACACACACACACACACACACACACACACACACACACACCACACACACACACACACACACACACACACACACACACACACACACACACACACACACACACACACACACACACACACACACACACACACACACACACACACACACACACACACACACACACACACACACACACACACACACACACACACACACACACACACACACACACACACACACACACACACACACACACACACACACACACACACACACACACACACACACACACACACACACACACACACACACACACACACACACACACACACACACACACACACACACACACACACACACACACACACACACACACACACACACACACACACACACACACACACACACACACACACACACACACACACACACACACACACACACACACACACACACACACACACACACACACACACACACACACACACACACACACACACACACACACACACACACACACACACATTGTCATTCATTCCCATATATCTTCCCTCACGCATTTATTCTCTTACGCATTTACCGCATTTTCTTTCTCCTGCTTTCTTCCCTCCCGCTTTCTTCTTCTCACGCATTTTTTCCCTCCCGCATTCCTCCCTCACCTACAGCATATTTCTCATCCCGTAATTAATTTTCCCACGCATCTGTTCTCACGCATTTTATCCCTCCCGCATTTTAACTCTAACGCATTTCTTCCCTCCCTCATTTTCTTTCCTCCATTATTTTCTCCTCCCGCATTTTTCCTCCATCATTTTCTCCCTCACGCATTCTTCCCCTCCCACATTTCTTCCCTCACGCATTTCTCTCCCTCCTCCCCTTCACACATTCCTCCTCTCCCTCATTTTTACCTCCCGCATTTCTCTCTCCCCTCACGCATTTATTCTCCCGCATGCCTCTCACTCATTTTTTTTCCTCCCTCCCCTCCACAACTTTCCTCACCTTTCAGATTCCCTCACTTTTTTTTCCTTTGACCTTTCCTCTCTCTCTCTCTCTCTCTCTCCTCTCTCTCTCTCTCTCTCTCTCTCTCTGTTTCTTTTATTCATCTCTTTTTATCTATTTTATCTCTATTTGTTTTCTTTGTCTGTCACTCTTTTATCTATATGTTTTAGTTATCTCATTTTAAGTCTCTTTTTTATCTCTCTATCTATCTCTTTGTTGTCTGTTTCTCTTCTTATCTATCTCTCTTATATTTATCTCTATATTTATCATTTAAATCTTTTTATACAATAAATTCAAAATAAAAAAATTACAAAATATATCAAAATTAAAAGTAAAAAAAAAAAAAAAATCAAAGATAAATAAAAAAAATCAAAGTTAAAAAAAGAAGAAAAAGAATATTTCAAAGTTAAAAAAAATTGTTACAAAAAATTCAAAGTTCAAAACCATAAATTCCAAATTATATCAAAGTTACATAAAAGATACAAATTATTACAGCCAGAAATTCCATTACCTTTGAAAAATTGGCTGAAGAATGTTTTTTCTCAAATTTTTTCTCATTAACAATTACTAGACATTGTGAATAAGTTATTGTTATGGACTGTACATACACACACACACACACACAGAGGCTCGTAGAATTCCTCCCTCACACACACACACACACACACGACTTTAATTAATCATTATAGTGTTGTGTTGTGTGATGTGTGTGTGTCATTATTATCACTGACATTCATTATTATAGAAGCCAGAGATTGGTTGGTTATAGTAGTAAGGTTATTATTATTATTATAGAAGTCAGAGATTGGTTGGTTATAGTAGTAAAGTTATTATTATTATTATTATTATTATTATTATTATAGAAGCCAGAGATTTGTTGATTATAATAGTAAGGTTATTATAGTCTTAGTAATGATGGAAGGGAGGTTATTATTATTATAATGTGTACCAAAATAATGTATATATATATTCAAATATATTAGATTAAAAGAAAGATTTTTATTATTATTATCCTTCCATCTACCTATCCAGTCATCCCTTCATCCAGTCAGTCATCCCTTCCTCCATCCTACTCATCAAATCACACAACTCCCCAGGGAACTCTCTCTCTCTCTCTCTCTCTCTCTCGTTGTCAGCAGGTACC